>CATIWM010027939.1:0-25668 GCA_949671775.1 Mallotus repandus | reverse complement strand
TTTAATTCTAAGAGTGGGCCTAAGTCTATTAAATTTTAAAAGAAAAAGAAATTAATTAGTGGGCTTAATTCTAAAGAAAGTGGGCCTAAGTCTATTAAATTATGAAAGAGGCTTTATTAATGGGCTAAGTCTAAGTTAATTTTATTTAATAAAAAATGAGCCTAAAATCTAAATTAACCTAATGGGCTTAAATTAATTAATTAAACCTAAATTTAATTTTAAAGGAGTTAGATCTATATGTGGGCTTAGAACCCAAAACAAATAAAATTAAAAACAAGCCCAAATAAAAAAAAACAATAGATAAAAAAAACAAACAGTACGTGATTTTTCTAACCCTAATTTTAATTACATACAACCTAAATTAATCTAAAGCCAACATTAATTCCCACTATTGGGGCTATTACAATAATCTACTGAGAATAATAAAAATAAAATTAACTACAACCCAAAAAATAAAATAAAATACGAAACAAATCTACAAAACGAACAAAATAACCTTAAAATACGTTTGAATACAGAGGTTAATCCATGGCATTCCATGGATCTTCATAGATCTTGTTCACCACCACGGATTCGAATCACCCATCCAAAATCATAAACACAGAATTAAAAAGGATTAGTAACCAAAAAAATAAAAGAAAATCAAATCAGAATCAAATCACAAACAAATAAATAAAATAAGAAAGAAAGGAGTTCAAGAAAAAAACTAGCTATGATGGATGCAGTATTGATTGGCTCCTCAGAAGATGTGTTTAATTCACCGTCTGAATGGATTTCTAGAATTGATTAACGTATTCCGGCTTGTTTTCGTCAAAATCTTTTATCACCGAACCAAAAAACCTTCCTTTGAAAATTCCCAGAACACAAAAGAAAATATTTTTTTCTCTCTTTTTCCTCTCTACCTCTTCCTTTTCCTTTCGTCTTTTTTTTCTCCCCCCCCCCTTTTTCTCTTCTCTCTCTACGCTCCCCTCTCCTCCTTTTATTCTTTGTATATCCAAATTCGTTTTACGGGATAAGTGATTACGTAGAGATAAAATGATCAAGGTTACGTAGATAGGATAAAAGATAAAGCGGAGTTGATATATGTTAATTTATTTTTTTATTATTTTTTATTAATTAATTAATTTTCGACCAATCAAATTTAAGAAAAATTAATAAAAAAATTAAAATAAAACAAAATAAAAAGAATTTCACGAAAATCCGACCAGAATTATGTAATTTCGATAGAAATTCTGCAATTCCGATCGGAAATTTGCAATTTCGATCGAAATTCTGCAATTCTGATCGAAATTCTATAGATTTCCGATGGAACATATGGAATTCCGATCGGCATTCTAGATTTCTGGTCGAAAATATGGAATTCCGATCGAAATTCTGAATTTTTGATCAGAAATATGGAATTCCGATCGGAATTCTGAATTTCTGATCGGGAATATAGAATTCCGATCGAAAATCCGCTATTCCAATTTTTTTTAACATTTAATTACAAAAAGACCCTTGAAGGAAAGGAAAAACTTTCAATTTAGTCCGTAAAAATGCAATCAAGCCTTGGAATCCGAAATTCAAATACTAGAGACCCATTTATGATGAGTTTTCATCATTGGAGTCCTCTTTCGCATCCATATTCTAGTTATGCCGAAATTGGGTGCTTACAGGTATATTTTCTCTTGGAAATATTCACCACTCTTTTTTATAAATTTTTTCAGAGTGATGGGTTATTATGAGTAGCTGTCTTGAAGATAGCTTGGTGTTTTAGCAGGTGCAGCAGAATTGGTGTAGGGCCTGACGAGAAATGTGCTACTAGAATATTTTGTTATAGAAACATTAAGTATTTAAATAGACTGTACTTATAGTATTTAATTTGACACTTATATATAATTAAAAGGTGAGATTTGGAAAAATTATCTTATAGTGGTTATATATAATGATGGAGTATATTTATATGTTTAAGTTGCAAAAGTTAAATAGTAGTTAAATGAGATGGAGATGATACTCCGCCACACTAGTGCTTGAGTGAGTTAGATCAGAGTAGTGACAATCTAGCAGGGGTATTGGTAGGGTTGGGGTGTCACAATTTCATTACCACATCATGTTTACATTGTTGGTTGAAATCTTGTGAATATTTTATGGTAGTAGTGATTGTGATGATAGGAAAAAGTTGGAGGAATGATTATAGGAGTGTTTGCACATTCATTTGATGGAATATTGTATTTTGTTGTTATAATTGCATTTTTAGTGTCAAGTTTGCATTTTTTTTCATAAAGATTGCACTTTTAACATAATGTTTGCATTTTTAACATAAAGATTACATTTTTAACATAAGTTTTGCATTTTTAATATAAAGTTTGCATTTTTATGTAAAGTTTGCACTTTTGATGTAAAATTCAAGTTTTTATCACAAAGTTGACAATTTTACAATAAAGTCAATGTTTTTACATAAAGTTTATGTTTTTGTTGCAAAGATTATATTTTCATTACAACGTTTCCTCTTTTATCACAAAACTTATGTCGTTACATTGTTACGAAAAAGTTAGTATTTTTACTATGAAATTCATGTTTTCATTTTCATTTATTTTGGCTCAAATGTCACTTAAGGTTGATATTAATGCAGGATGCCAATGACCTCGTAATTAACTACTTAGCCCAGTAGTATTTAGAATCACGTGAGATATCCACTCAAATCACCGATTATATGTATGATCATCAATGCATTTCATTATTTGCCCATTTCTATCATTTAGGTTATTATTTTGTAAGTTTCTTTATGAATGGATGGTGATATATATGAGTATGTTCAATTGCTACTACTCAATTTTGGTTGAATGAAATGTGTGCTTATATATGCTTGTGTGCACTAGACTCTGTTTTGTAGGAATTATTAGAATATGTTTTCTTTATTTTCTTTTATTTTCATTTTAATGTATTTAATAAATTAGATTGTGAAAATGTTGTACTCCTTAATCACTTTCCCGATTTATCTATTCTTATTTATTTGGATGTATTTATTAGAATAGGAGATTTCAAAGGTTGTAATCCTTAATCCCTCCCTTGCTTTTTTTTTTAATTTTTTGGTCTAATTTTGTTTAAATTTTATCGTATGTCTTGTGTGCTACATGCTTAACTTGCTTATTTTCTTCACTTGATTTACTTGTTATTTCATCTGTTTCGTTTAGTTGACCTTATTTGTCTTACTCTTTAATGATTTTATAAATGCAAATGCATCATTCAACTAAAACTAAGGTAATATGACAATCAATTTAGATAATGTATATCAAGAAATAGTTAATTTGATGCTACTCTTCAAATCTTATTTCTCTGACAAGGAAAATGAGTTTTCATTTATCTTTTGTCCATTTCCTAACTGTGGTAGGGTGGTGACTCGAGACTACTAAAGCTCCTTAAATTGTCCCTTTTGTATCAATAATACTTAGAATTAGATGTCTAGTTGCTTATCCTGTGTGTGCTCTCCCTAGACATTGAGCACATAAGTTCTCACCATCACAGATTTTTAGCAACTCCATTAGGGATTGTGAGGTGTCAAATTCAAAATAAAATTGTTTCTTACTATGCATATTTATTTTGCTTTCCTTCATAACAGCATACCAATTGTATTTTCATAACACTCATCACACTTGCACAATTGGTCCCATTTAACAATACTATCAAAGTAAGAGCCACTATGATTCCACTCGAATCATAGGGCAATTAATTTTGTATCATTACCTTTAGCATTTACTTGATTCAAAAGAATTTACCGAACTTATCTTACCAGAGACTGCAACCTAAGTCCTTAAAGGAATAATTTACTCTCAAGTTATCAAAAGATGTTAGGCTTACCGACCCGAGTCTATCAATGTTAGTCATGTGGGGGCATTCTAGCTAAAGCCTTTTACCCTAACTTAGCCTATATAGATAAACCATTAGATACTTCCCTTAGGATTCCACTTAGCCTTGCATGCAAACCTTGTATGAGTGATGCTGACTTAACATAAAATCAAGAAATGAAAGCAATATCCCCAATTTCACTTATCGAATGATTGTATCCAGCTAGCTGTTACAAACTATTTTTATTAAAAGCATTGTGATTCTTGTTAGCCTAGTGTGAGTCTGAAGTGTAAAGAACGATGTGAATCATGCCCTAGTCTATAGAGTCTATGGTAACTCTTAGTCATGATGTTATTTTACATTGGAAATTGCGAGATGATGAACATTTATTCTTTTCTAGGTTATTAGGTTCATTTAGACCAAATAAGATAGTATATGGCCGCTTTGCAAGAAGCAAATGGTAATGATTTCATTAATTTTTCTTGTTATATGGAAAACGTATCAAATGTTGATGTATTTAACATGAACTTGGATTTCTTATATTGTTCATAGCTATTACAAATGGGCATGTCAAATGCTATGGATGCCAAAGGAAACCCAATTAAATGTTCGACCATTTATTGACATTGTATGATGTTCATGATTATAAGAAAAATTCAACTTATGGTGAAATGCTTTGAATCTTATCAAGGCGAATCAGTACGACCTAGTTCGAGTGCGGGTCCAAGAGTTCTCTGATGACTTGAGGATCAAAACCCACCTAGAAAAGAGACTATACCACATGGGGTGATAAGGTTAGAAGGGTGAGAATGCTTGTGGTTGGTTTGTTCGTCTTGCAGGTTTATACTAACCACATTTGTTCATTTTGTTTTCCTTTTTTCTTCTCATGCATACAAACATACATGTTTAAAAATAGAACTTATTATTTATTGATTATTATATATTTCATGAAATTTATTTATTTTTTAAATGTAACAAATAATTTTATGACAAGAGTAATTTAAATTTAAATTTTTTTTACTTTGATAAAAAAAATTTAACACTTTATTTCCCAATTGATTCTTATAAATAAGACATAAATGTTAATATTTTTAATATAAAATTTAAATAGTGATAGACTATTTATTAATTTAGCTAACTAAGAACATACAATTTCTGAAATAAAAGTACATTTTATAAATTCAAATAATAAAAAATTGAAAATTTTCAAGAGTAAAGTAGTTCAATTTCAATACAAGAAAATAATTATATTAAAATTATAATTTTTAGTATTATCTAACTTAAGTAATTAAAATATAATTAATTTATTTTATTTTTATAATATTTATTATCCATCCATATAGTAAATTTGAAACTAACTTCATTAATCTTATGAAAATAATAGCATATTCAAACCTTAGAACTAATTCCTTGGAAATCTTTTAGTGATGAAACTTAATTCAAACTTCATCTTAAAATTAAATATTTTATTATTTATGTATTATAAGATCTTGGAAAAAGTACAATTTTATTTTGTGGTTTTGACTTATGATATAACTAGTCATGTGTTTTTTTACGATAATTAAGTGTTCTGTGTATCATAAATTTTACATTTTGATATACTTCAAAAAAATATTGTTAAAAACCTATAATTTAATGTTGAAATAATATAAATTTTTAATAGTAAAATCATTTATTGAGTGATCTAACATTCAACTAACTATAATAAATTTACAATAAATAAAGTTTAGATATATTTTTAATTTTATTACGAATAAAAAAATTTAAAATAAATTTATAGTATTTTTAAAAATAACCAATTATGAGATTGACCATAAATTATATATAAAATGGTTGCATCATTAAAATTTAACATTACATCAATATTTCTCATAAAATAATTATAATATTAGTTAGTTAAGTATTAAAATGTAAAAGATATCAAACACTACTACTTAAATATTATAAAAACAATCACATGATTAGTTTTGTCATAAGTCAAATTTACAGTAATAAAAATTGTACTTTTCCATAAAATTTTTTATACACAATTGTTTTTGGGTGAAATATGGTTTATGGTTTACAAACCCTAATTTTTAAGTTTCAATTTGTAGAAGATGAGGGCAATTTTGTCCATTTAAAAGATAGCAAAGGTGACAAGTGACATAGTAGATGATTTTGAAAAAAATGGAGCCCATTTGATCTTACTAAGGATATAATCAAAATTAACTGCATATACTTGATTGAAATGCTTTTAAAAGTTTGGGTAATTGATTGGAAAGAAAAGGAGAAAAGTACAAAAAAATACCCTGTGGTTTGAACCCTAATTGACTTCCACCCTGTGGTTTGAACCCTAATTGACTTCCACCCTATAGTTTGAACCCTAGTAAACAAGTACCCCGTGTTTCACTCCGTTAGTAAATAATGGTAAATTAGTTGACACCGTTAATGGAGCTGACGTGGCAGAGGATATTTTTGTCTCTGACCAATCTATTTTTCCAACGTGGTAAGGGAGGACAGAACGGTAATTTAACATTAGTTTATGCTTCTTAAGACAATAATAAAAAAATCCAAATTTAATTTTTCCCTCTTTTAAAACCTAAAACCTAATATCTTTATCTCTCACTCTCTGTTTAATCGAAATGGGAAATTGGAGCTTCAAATTGCAAAATTGAAAGTAATAGAGAAAAATTAAACTATTATTTTATGTGTCTTGAACGAGAAAGAGCAAAAATTTGAAGAAATTTCAAGCTTTGGGGAAGAGTGAGTTGAATAGCATCCAACAAAGCTTACAACATTAAGCAAGTTCCTTGGAAATCAAGCTATTTAGAGGGGGTTTAAACTTCATCTACAAGGTAATTCAAAAACTTCATGAAAAAACTTTCATTTTAGTTGGTTGCATGTCAGTGTTCAAGCATGACCCCGTCGTTCTTACTGTATCCCCAAGAACAATATGAAAATTTCAATTTTTTTGCTTTTTGTTTCTTTTTTTTTAAAATGAGTGTAATTTGCATGCATTTTAGTTAGTTAATGAAAATGGAACTGATTTATATTTTTTAAAAAGAAATTATAGTTCAATGGCGGAGACGGTGAACTTGGTACTCCACCATGGGGGGAAATGGAAATATGACTCATTTAGATCATATGAAGGGGGTAGTGTAATTTATAGAACTATTGACATTGACTACATTTTAATGTTTGAATTGATTGGGTTTTATAAAGATCTTAGGTATAACAGTGGGTGGAAAATTTGGTATAAAATCGCTGGGTTGTCACCACCTGAGGGAATAGAAGAAATTATTGATGATAAAATATGTCAGTATATGCTGGATTTTAATAAGGATGAGCCTCATATAAATGTATACTATGAAGACATTGGACCCCCTTTAAATGTTGTTGACCTTGATGTTTGTGAAGTAAATAAAGAATATAGTTATGAATATTCAGGAGAAGATGATACTGACAGTGATGACATTAGTTTTGTTGAATTAAATAGTGATTTTAATGCTGATTATTATGACCCTGAGTGTGAGGATGTTGGGGGAGAGAGTGTTAATGCAGGGAAGGATAATGCAGATGCTGGTGGATTAGATGAATCGAATGGCAGTGAAGCAACTGAGGATGGACACTTTATTGATATGAGTAATAATGAGTTGCCAAACCTTGTTGATAAACTAGTCCGGGATGTGTTGAATAATAAGAAGGAATTACAGACTAATTCATTAGACAATGATTATAAGTGCTCAGAAGAGGAAGTTGAAACTGATTCAATTAGTGAAGGTGAGATTTCAGAATTTTAAGATAACCATGAGGGCTCAGATGATGACATTTTCAGAAATTATAAGGGTGGTTTAGGGGATGTTGCTGGGACAAGGGGTGCATCTACTGAGGCTGTTGTAGTTAAAGATGAACAAAGCGCTGAAGAAGTTAGTGAACAGACTACAAATGACTTGACAGAGGAAGATTTAAAGGAATTTAATGAGTAGCCAATGAATGGTTTTGACAAAGAAAGTATGAACAACTCAAATGAAGAAAGTTCAGGTGAGGGTATTGATTTCAATGAAAAAATAATGAAATCGGATCCTATCATGTGTAAGGAAATGAAGTTCACTAGTCTTGACATTTTAAAAAGAGCATTGCAAGAGTGGGCTATTAAAAGAGGATATGGTTACACATTAAATAAGAATAATACAGAGAGGATTTAAACCATATGCAAAGATAGGTGTGGGTTTAGGATACATGCATCAAAATTAAGGGACAATAATACCTTCCAGATCAAGACATTCAAACCAAAATATAGCTACCTAAGGCAATGGAACAATAGGTTAGTTAGCTCTGAGTATTTAGCTAATAAGTACAAAGAAGACTTGATAGATAATCTCGATTGGGATCTGAATGCCATGCAGAAAAAGATTCAAAAAGACCTTGGGTTTGAAATTTCAATTTCCAAATGTTATAGAGCCAAGAGAAGGGCTCAAAACTGATACATGGAGATATGGTTGAGCAATATAGAAGACTTGGTGACTATGCTGAGACTAGGAGGGTGACTAACCCGAGTAGCTGTGTAAAAATGGAAACAGCCCTTGTAACATAAAATGTTGAAGATGAAGTTGGACAAGGCATTCCCTCTATTCCTAAAGAGATTGTTGTGTTCCAGTACATGTATATGAGATTTGGATAGTAAAAATAGGGTTATTTTTTAGGTCTGAGACCCTTAGTTGGATTGGATGGTTGCCATTTAAAGACTTCAATGGGGGGCCAATTGTTGTGTGCTGTGGGTTATGATGGCAATAAAAATATGTTTCCTTTTGGCATAGCAGTGCTTGATATTGAAGGGAAGGTTTCATGGAAATGGTTCCTTAACCTTTTGTTTGAAGACTTTGGAATACCATTTGAAACTTGTTGGGTGTTCATATCATACCAGAAAAAGGTAAATAGATTCTTTTATATTCAAATGTAAATTTGTTTAATTATAATCAAAGTTTTTTTATCTTTTATATATGATGTTGTAGGGTTTTGTTGAGGCAATGAAGGAGGTCATGCCTGGTGTTGAGCACAGACACTATATGAAACATTTGTGGGAAAATATGAAGTTAATTTTGAAAGACCTAATATATAAGAAAATGTTATGGGCTGCTGCTGGTACAGGCACAAAGAAGGTATGGGAGTGTCATATAGAACAACTGAAGAATTTTGATTACAATACTTATGAGTGGGTTATGCAAAAAGATCCATCTACTTGGGCAAAGGCTTTCTTCTCAGATCATGCCAAGTCAAATGCAATTCAAAACAACATATGTGAGTCCTTTAACTCATATATAAAGGCTGCCAGAGATATGCCAATACTGAGCATGTTAGAGTGGATTAGAAAATGCTCAATAAAGAGGGTGTGTGTCAAGTCTACTGGAATAAAGAAATACAAGGGAAACATTTGCCCAAATGCACAAGAATTATTGGAAAAGCACAAGGTTGATAGTAGGGACTGCTTTTGCATACCAGCTAGTCAAATGAAGTACGAAGTTGAGTGTTATGATACAGGGAATGTAGTTGACCTATCTAAAAGGACATGCAGCTGCAGGTATTGGGACTTGACAGGTATACCTTGCAAGCATGCGGTTAGTGCAATTTAAACTACTAGAGAGGAACCTGAAGCTTTTGTACATCAGTATTACACCAAGGCCATGTACCTCTCATTGTATAGCCACAAAATTCAGCTTGTCCCAAGTAAAGAGCAATGGGAGAAGATACCTTTTCCATATGTACATCCAAATGTTGTGCGAAAACCAGCGGGCAGACTAAGAAAGTAAAGGATTGGAAACCATATGAACTAAAGAACCCATTCAAAGCATCAAAGAGTGGAGGATATTTTGTGTGTGGTAACTGTAAACAGAGAGGGCATAATGTTAGGGGTTGTAAGGCATCTTCACTAGAGAAACAACATGGTAAAGGAGAATGAGACTCAAAAAGCATAAACAACAACAAGGCAACAATGTTTAGGTATTTTTTGTGTCTTTAAAAATCAAAATTATTTTTTTTCATTAAGATTTCATATTTGATTAGGTTTGAACATAAGGGAATGAGGGTGCTTCTGGGGAAATATCAAATAGAAGACGATGATTTAACAGGAGGAGTTCAAGTGCTGAAAATTCTCAAGTTGCTCAAGCCCTAGTAACAGCAACAACACCTGAACACCAATCATAGTAACCAGCCCAAGGTTAGAGTGCATCTCACTCAACACCTGTAATTTTTGAACCCTATGATGTTGTTTTCAGGTCATGTACTTAGCCAGGAACTTTCAGGGTATGTAGTGTTGTTATAATAGTAATTACATGATTTTTGGGTGCTCTTTTTGCAAGCATTATGTTAGTTAAATAGTGAATATTTTTTTTCCAAACCCCTGCAGCTCAGTTCACGCCTCCATGGCAGGGCATCCACACCAGGTTATAGAGCTCCTACAATATCTTCACTGGTAAAAGAGAGAGCCAGTAATCGAGTACCACTGTCATTATACCAGAACTTTAAAAGAGCATCTGAACTCTCAGCATTTGCTCCAAAGAATGCAAGCAAAAAACAAAGGCATGCAAAATAGAAGCACATATTTGTTCTATGTTTTTGTGTTGTTGAATTTTAACCATTAGGTGACAAACATTATAAACCCCTTTGGTTATATTTTTTATGCCAATGATGGCTGATTGGGACTGTAGTAAAATAACTTTAGTAACTTATTTTGTGCTACTGACAGTGATGCAAACTATGGTAACTGAAATTGCTCAATTTATAATAGGTTATAGGTTCTTATTTTGACTGAATTATTTTTAGTCCTTAGTCTTTCAATATGTATTCAAGATGTATTTTTTTTCCCACAATTGGTTGTAAATTTGGTTAGAATTTTGATTCAGGCATACAGAGCATATTGTCTTTTAGCTAATTTGCCAAACATAAAATTTCATTCATTTAGACATTTTTACAAACACTTGATAGACAGACACAAACCAGGATACAACTTAAGGCAACGACAACAACCCATTCTCACGCTTCTTGCATTCTAATCCAAAAAATACCTTGTACATAACAAACACAACAAACACAAACAACACAATTTTTTTCAAACTACAACTACCAGTATGTTTCTCTTTATATTTCCTCAACTCTAATAGCTCCATCCTCATTTTAGCAATTTCTCACTTGCAAAACATCAACTCATTCTCACCTATATTCAGTAGCTCCTGCATTTTCCTTAACTCATCAGTCAACTCACTTTCCCTTACTCGGGACACCAATACTTCGTCCTCCCATTGATTATCAGTACCTGGTTGATTATCTACCCATTCAAAAAATCTGCACCCATGTCTGCCCGTTTCTTCGAATTTCCCACACCCATAAAATTTCCTCCCATAGTTGATGGTTGTTGATGAAGTCTTCATGGGCGATGGCAAACCACATTCACATCGTTTTCTACTGCTTTTGGCACTTGAAGATTTGCTTGTCATTTTTATGTTTGAGCTTTAGGGATTTCAGTTGGTCCACCACTCTAAGCTTCATGTCTTTTTATTTTTTTTTTATCTTTTCTGTTTTCTTGCCATGTTGGAAAAATGGATTGGTTAGAGACAAAATACCCTCTGCCACGTTAGCTCCATTAACGGTGTCAGTTGATTTGCCGTTATTTACTAACGGAGTGAAACACACAGTACTTGTTCGTTTGAGTTCAAACCACAGGATTTTTTTTTTAACTTTTTTCAAAAAAAAAAAGTTAGACACTCAAATTAGAAAAAATAAAAAAGTTCAAACATCAAATTTACGATTTTTCATTATTATTATTATTAAGATAAAGGCATTTTAGCTAGTTTGTTAGATTAACGGAGAAGGAGCCTTAATAGAGTAAAAGTTTTGGTAGCAACAATTGTCAAAATCTAGCAACAAAATGCATAGATAAGTTATCTCACTGGTTATAGAAAGAAAATCTGAACTTTGTTGCAAAGTAATTATACAAACTTTTTTTTTTGGTAACTAATCATGCAAACTCATAAATCAAAATAAGCTAATAAACATTATTTTTAGTCGTACTCATAATAACCTCTATTTCCTAGAAAGAGTGGCTAACAGGTTGCTACATTGCCTTCCAATGCTGCAAGTAAATTAACAGAGCTTAGTGCAAAAACAGCGACGATGGAATCCTTTGCACCGGCCACCAGAGAACGCTTCATTCCTGCACACCATAGCACAGTTGTGGTCTCTAAGGCATGGTCCCTTAAAATAATGGCTCTGTGACTCGCAAACCCTAGCTTTAGTTGGTAGGATCACCTCTTCTGCCATTAATGAACAACATTACCATTATAGTAGGTATAATTATCAATCGATCTCCTTAAAACATAGAAGAAAAACGAAAATGGAAAACGAAACTCCACGTTAATTAACTTACGAGATGCCAAGACGATAAGCATCAGCAAGAGAAGCCCAAAGGATCTCCTCTCCATGTCTGCTTTGGGCTTAGGTCTTTCTCTACTACAACAGCTAAATGATACTCAACTACGTACCACTGATGGGTTTCCTTCTATAATCTATTATATATATATATATATATATATATATATATGCCATGAACTAGGGCTTTGGAATATGTTAATGCAAAATGAAAACATTTTCACGTGTATCACGCAAGCCCATGCTTGTTCACATGCTATCCACTCATCTTCTTGTTCGTTTCTGGCATGTGGTATCACTGCTCAGTTTATACAACACAGCAGATCTCGAGGGACACGCTTCCTGAATTTGCCACCATTATATAAACGTACAGGTCATAAATAGAATTTTTTTTTTGGTAATAATATTTCTTTAGTGTAAAGTTACCAATTTTTATTATTGTTTTTGCATCACTTTGATTTGTTATATTTATTGCAGAATTTTTATTTTTTTTTCTGTATTTTTCTCCTTTTTTATTGCATTTTTATCATTTCTATCATATTTATTCCATTTGTGGTAAAATTGGTATTTTTATCATAAAGGTAATGTTTTTATGGTAAAAATATCAACTTTATAACTCTAATATTTTTATTTTTGAATTTTTATTTATTTACATATTTATTTCTGCATTTTATCATTTTTTGTGATATTTTTGCAATTTTTATTGCATTTATGCCTTTTATAGTAAATTTGGCCATTTTATCATAAAGTTCACATTTTTATAATAAAAGTGTCATTTCTATTATTTTTATCACTTTATTGCTGCCATGTTTATTTATTTATTCCTGCACTTTATTTATTTTATGTATTTTTCCCTATTTTCGTTGATATGCCTTTTTATAATAAATTTGGTAATTTTATCATAAAAATGTAAATTTTATGATAAAAATATCATCTTTAATATTTTATTTCTGTCATTTTTATTTATTTGAATATTTATTTCTACATTTTTACAATTTTTATTGCATTTTTGTTATTTTTGCCATATTTATGCTTTTTATGATAAATTTGATATTTTCATCATAAATTTTACATTTTTATGGTAAAAATATCACCTTTATAATTTTACATTATTTATTTCTGTATTTTATTTATTTTTATTACATTTTCCCCAATTTTTATTGTATTTATGCATTTTATAATAAATTTGGTATTTTTATCATAAAGTTCACATTTTTATGGTGAGAATATCATATTTATCATTTTAATTTATTTATTCCCGCATTTTTTATTATTTTGTTGCATTTTTACAACTTTTGTTGTCTTTATGACCTTTTAGGGGTAAAATTATCATTTCTATCATAAAGTAGATATTTTTATGGTGGAATTGACATCCTTACCATTTTAATATTTTTAATTCTGCATCTTATTATTTTTATTATATTAATTACATTTTTATCATTTTTATTGCTTGTCTTTGATAAATTTATTATTTCCATAATAAAATTGATATTTTTATGGTGAGAATAATATCTTTATCACTTTTATTATTTTATTTGCACCTTTTCCATTTTAATTTCTTTATATTTACATCATCTTAAAAATCTTATTTTTAATAATAAGGATGATGACTTCACATTAAAGTACCCAAATTTCAAAATCTTGCATCATACATACATTAACATCCTTGTTTGCTTATGTGTTTAATTATTCCTTTATTTATTATTTCAATTGTGAATGAATAGAATAAATTAAATTGTCCTATATGTGATTCATGCTTGCATATGTATGAGGACTAATATTTGTTTTGTCGGTTTATGAGAATAGGATTTTTATTTATGTTTCTCATTTTTTATGTAATTAATAGAATAGACTTTTTTCAAGGCAATGTAATCCTTAATCTCAATCCCCCTTTTATTTGGATGTATTGATTAGAATAGGCTTTTCTCTCGAGTTGTAATCCTTAATCCCTTTTCTCATTTTTTTATTTTGCTTATTTACTTATTTATTTTGATTATTTCTTGCATGCTTGTGTGCTACATGCTTACTTACCTACATGCTTATTTGCTTAATTAATGCTTACTTATTTTATCATGTGATGTATGCTCATCAATCCAATTATCCCACGCTTTATTTAAACTGACCAATGTTTGTATGTGGTAAAATGCATCATAAAACTGAAATTAGGGTGAAGTAGTGAATAAATAAGCAACATATATAATAAGAAACAGGATAAGTAACTCCTACCCCCTGAACCCAAATTCTCTGGTTATGGAAGTGGATTTTTAATTCACTTCTTCCCGATTCTAGTCGTGTGGCAACTCCAATATACAAGGCATATCAGGCAGACCCTTCAATAAACAATAAAAAATGGAAATCCAGTAGATAGTCACCATTAGCCTGTGTGCCCCGATGCTATAAGCTCACTGATCATGTTTGATCGATCATGGGTTTTTGGCCACTCCACTGGGGACTTATGATCCAAGGGGCATGAATGAATGACCATTTCTTATTATACATAACTTGTTTACTCACCTTCACAACAACATAACTACATATCATATTATCACCTGTAGCCTTTACTCGATCAAGAAAAGTTATAGGGCTTAAAGTGATGTGGCTGCCTCCCAAGCCTAAAATGGGGTACAATTTTTCTCGAGTAGGTAAAAGGATGCTAGATTCTCTGATCGGAGTCCATAACCCTAGTCATATGGGGGCATTCTCGCTAAAGAAACTCAAGTCGTAAGCCCAACACAGCTCATATAGATAAACTAGTAGAAATCTCCCCTAGGATCCCACCTAGCTCTTGCATGTTATCCTAGTCTTGATGATGTCCATTTGACCTAACATTTACAAATGTAATGACATCTTTAGTGTCTGCCACCATTTGTTGTCATTATGTCAGCCTTCATAGACTATCCACACTTAGGTTCGTGTGATCCTCATATACCTTGTGTAAGCTCGATACACGAGGAATGATAAGAATCATGCACCTCAGTTTGGACAGTCTATAAGGAATGACAAATAGTGACATCTTTTGATGATGGAACCTACAGAAGTCGTCCACTTGTCCTTATCAAATCAAGTGGATGAATTAAGAATTTAACTAGATTGTGAACACTCATGTTGAAAGAGTCAAATTGTAAACTACTGAACAAAATCTCCATGCCTCTTGGTAAATACACTGATTGTTGATGAGAGGGACACGAACTTAGATCCCTTTTATTGGCTATAGTTCGTACGCTCATGGGCATATATGAGCTATAGATGCCATTTGAGACCCAACAATTGGACCTTTCATTGACATCGTATTGTCACCTCGAGTACATTTAGACATTGTTCCTAGTTTACATCTTTAGTCTGATCATCATGAATGGAAACAGCCTAGTCTGAGAGTAGAACCATAATCCCCCGATGACTATGATTCAAAAACCCACCTAGGATAGAATTCTATACCGCATGGAGTAACAAGGTTGGAAGGAGAGATTGCTTGTGTTTGATTTATTCATTTTGAATGTTTTACACTAACCTTGTTTGCTCATTTTATTTTCTTTTCTTTTCCATGCATACATACATACACGTAGGAAATCTCATCATATGCTCACTGAAGATCTTTTTACAGCCATATTGCATTCACTACATTAGCAAGGTTATGATTGACATACCATGCATACACACTAACCCTTATCTTTTGTAGAATTCATCGTATCATACATGCATGCATCATCTCTTGTATCATCCAAACAAGCATACTTGTTATTCTATGTTATGAGTCATCATCTCTTGAGTTGGACTGGTCATATGAATAATAGGACTAGTACTAGCTTGTTTCGCTACTTTGAGTTTACAAGGCTTTCAAGGAGTTATGTTTCTACACAAGTATGCTTGTTAGGATGATACAAGAGATGATGCATGCGAGCATGATACGATGAATTCTACAAAAGAGAAGGGTTAGCATGTATGCATCGCTTGTCAGTCATAACCTTGCTAATGCGGTGAATGCAAAATGGCTACAAAAAGATCGTTAGTGAGCATATAATGAGATGTCCTACGTGTATGTATATATGCATGGAAAAGAAAAGAAAACAAAATGAGCAAACAAGGTTAGTGTAAAACCTGAAAAATGAATAAATCAAACATAAGCAATCTCTCCTTCCAACCTTGTTACTCCACGCGGTATAGAATTCTGTCCTAGGTAGGTTTTTGAATTATAGTCATCGGGGGACTATGGTTCTGCTCTCGAACTAGGTTGTTTCCATTCATGATGATCAGACTAAAGATGTAAACACACTAGTACTAGTCCTATTATTCCTATGACTAGTCCAGCTCAAGAGATGATGGCTCAAAACACATAATAACAGTTAAAGGATGCTCTTAAGAAACTGATCAGCAATGGGAATTTGTTTGACTTTATGAAGAAGGAAATGAAAGCCCTAATAAAGTAGATGATCCATAAAAAACAGAACATGGGGAAGCTTCTAGGTCAGTTAATGCAAAGATTGATAAAGGTAAGAACAAAGTGCCCACTCTGGGACTGTTCCTTGAGGATGATGAGTACTATCAGGATATGAAGGGATGTTGCCCCAGCCAACTACCCCACTAGTCAATATAACTAAGTCCCAACGAGGTCAAGATATTGGCTAACAGGATGGCTTAACTCAAGTTCTTACTAAAAGAAAAGAGCGCTATAAGAAGCTGTGATTATACCAACCTCTCACTGTTTAAGGATGAACCCCTACCTGAAGATTTCAAACTCCTTAACTTTACCAAGTTCAATGGTACTAGGGATCCATGAGTCTATTTGAGACAATATGCTACTTTTATGGCTTCTACGAAGTTGACTGAATCTCAGATCATGAAGTTTTTCTTCACTTTACTAGAAGAAGGGTCGAGTGCATGGTTCTTTGACTTGGAAGATGAGATCAAGAATGATTGGGTGCTTCTCACATAAAAATTCAGCAAGCAGCATGAATACAACACCCAGTTGGATGTTACGAGACATGACTTAGAAACCACCAAACAGAAAAGTCGTGAGAGTTTCTCAGAATACATCGCTTGATGGAGAGGAAAAGCTGCCCTGATAATGGTAGACCCTCGGAGGATGCACAAATAAAGATGGTAATCAAAGGAGCCTTGCCTCACTTCCCCGAGCATATGTTATTTGTTCACTACCTTACCTTTAAAGCACTTCTCCAAGCTGGCCTCAAAATTGAAGATAAAGAGATTTCTCAACCCAAAACAATGCATCCTACTCAAAACACATGTTCCACTAAAACAAACCTAATTGTCAATGCCCTAAAAAATTGCAGATACTTAAACTTCAGCCTACCTTTATCCAAAGTCTTCCAAATACTCCAGCAAAAAGGCCTCCTCAAACCTCTTGAACTAAGACCTTTACCAAACCCATTACCACCCCGCATGAATCCCAACCTTTACTACCACTTCCATAAAATGCCTGGCCACAATACTAATGACTATTATGTCTTAAAAGACCGAATCCAAGACCTCATAGACTCTGGCAAGATTGATGATCTTGAAAAGTAGCCTAATGTTAAAACTAACCCTCTATTAAACTACCGAAATATGCCACCACTAGCATCTTATGCCATCTCATCAGGGTTGCCCAAGTCTTTTATTGAGAACTTCATCCAAGACATTCTAGAGAATGAGGAAGAGAAGCTTAAAAGGGAAGAATGAGAAATATTGGCAATAGTGGAGGAAGATTTTATGGGTTTAGTCTACAGCTCAAGTGATGATGAGATGGACCCTTCCTCTTACTAGTACATATCTATGCTTCCTACTTGTATACCTTACATGATAATGCAAAGAAAACTAAGTCAGATAGTAGCAAGAAGAGTTGGGGAAGTCATTGACGATAGTGGGCCATTTGAATCCAAAGAAGAAGGAGAACTAGTGGAAAAGAAAATGGTTTGGGATCTATTGGGACATCCATCTGGAAAGTTCAATCTCAAGGTGAAATATACTGCTCCTCCTTTAGCTGCTTTTAAGAAGGAAGACATTGTACCCTATAGATGGGGAGATGAATTTGATAAAAAAGATGAGGTCATCACCATCCCACTACCAAACACACCATATGTGATGGGAATTAACATATGGTATGACTCCGATGAGGAACCATCAATTAACCATGTGACCAGAAGTGGGAAAGTGTAAAAGCCTGCTGAGAAAGATATGGTAAAAAGAAAAGAAGTTGCTATGGAAGTTGCGGCAAAAGAGAGTGAACCCACCATTTAAGTGGAAGAAGATATAGTCTTGAGCAGCTAAAAAAAACCTAAGCTCAAATCAGTCTTTGGGACCTATTGATGACATCGAAGAAATACCGGAATGCTCTGGCATGTGCTTTGAATGATACAAAAATCTCTTCATATACTACTCCCAAGAACATGATAGTTCACTACTTCCAAAACCTAGTATTGTTGTTTCTATCCCTGATAGTGATCTTCTCCTATAAGGGAAAGCTCATAACAAGCCTCTATTCATCCAGGTGATCATGAGAGCTAAAAAGGCATCATGTGTTATGGTTGATAATGGATCAAAAATCAATGCCTGACCACTCAGGCTACTCCATAAGTTTGAGATACCGGTTGAAGAACTTGAAGCATCCAAATTGATTATCAGGGCTTATAATGACTCCAAAAAGTAAGTAGTGGGAACCTTTAAAGAGACTATCACTGTGGGAGAGATTGAGTCTGTTATGGAATTTACAGTGCTAGATATCCCACCTACATTTGCTCTGCTGCTAGGAAGACCCTGGTTTCATCCATTGGGAGGAGTACCATCAACTTTGCACCAAAAAATTAAATTCCCACTAGACGAAAAGGTAGCCATTATTGAAGCTAAGACTAACATCCTGGTTGTATGCATGAATGTGACACCTCCAACCTTTCAAATATCAGTGATCAATGAGAATTGGGTTAGTCTGAAGGTAACAGCCATGATGAAGAAGATGAGTTATGAACTAGGAACTGGGCTCGGAAAGACGTAGAATGGGATTTCAAAACTGCCAAACTTCAAGGGATAAACTAGCAAGCAAGGATTAGGATATGATCCGACCATGGACAAAGGAAAGGAAACTACTTTCATCCCTAAAGGCCTCTCTAAGTACCTAGGTTAGCCTGAGGAATGGGAATGTAATAGGATAAAGAAATAAGGTTTCGAGATCTTTACCGATGTGATCAATAGTATGGGGAAAGGATAGAATTAGACTAAAGAAGAACATATCATTTATATTGCAAAGATTGAACAGGTTTTGTTAGCAATTGAGACTCCCAAGTATGCTAACATCACAGCTGTCATCGAGTCTAACATAGAGGACATCCTGTTTGATGATGCACCTAGTCCGATGACATTTATGTTGCTAATCTTTTTAAATCTATTGATGTACTAAACTTTAAATGTGATGCAATGAAATCTAATTTTGCTTACGTGTGTGATTTGTCTTTTGATAATGATGGACATTTCATTGAACCTTACATGAGCATATTTGACATTCATTCCATTAACATTGAACCATTCAACATGGGCACGGATAAAAATCCTCACATATTGCATATTTTAAAAGATGTTACCCCTGTGGAAAGGAGAGAATTAGAAAAAATACTAATAAAATATTCAAAAGTATTTGCTTGGACATACGACGACATGCCTGGCATTGACAGAGACATCGCTCAACATTATATTCCAACTAAGAGGGATATATGCCTGTGAAATAGAAGTTGCAAAGGTTGAGACCAAAATGGGCACAATTGATAAAAGAGGATATAGAGAAGTAGATCAAGGCTAAGTTCTTAGAAGTGGTAGACTATCCATAATGGTTGCCTAACGTGGTGCCAGTACCTAAAAAGGATGGGAAAGTAAAGATTTATGTAGATTACATGGATTTTAACAAAGCATGCCAGAAGGATGATTTCCCTCTGCCCCATATAGACATTCTGATTGATAGTGTTACCGTGTGTGCTATGTACTCCTTCATGGACTGGTTTTCAGGATACAACCAAATTCTCATGGCAATCATCAACAAAGCTAAAACTGCATTCATCACTGAATGGGGAACTTACTGCAACAGAGTAATGAATGTAGGTATGACCTATTAGAGGTTTTTCATGATATGATACACAAGGAGGTAGAAGTTTATGTTGATGACATAATGGTGAGTCAAAAATTCAGGAAGAAGATCCAGCCGCGTTGGAGAAGTTCATGCAACGGGTAGACAAATACAATATGAGGCTGAGTCCTAAAAAATGTGTATTTGGCGTAACTTTAGGGAAGATGATAGGACATATAGTTAGTCATAGAGGAATTGAAGTTGATCCAGACAAGGTGAAAGCAATATGAGAAATGCCAATGCTAAAAACTAAAAAAAAATTTGAGGATTCTTGGGAAAGTTACAGTTCATCAGCAGATTCATAGCCAGATTGACCGAAGTGTGTGAACTGATATTCAAGTTGCTCAGAAAAGATCAGCCTATGGTTTGGAATGAACAGTGCAAAATTACTTTTAACAGAATCAAGGACTATCTCATGAACCTACTAATTCTAAGACCCCTAAAAATAGGTTAATCATGTATCTAGCAATTAAAAGGAGCGTGATAGGAGCTATACTAAATTAAGAAGGAGAAGCACGAGCCGAACACATTAAATCACCTTCATTAGTTAGGAAGCTAGCCAAGTGGCTGGTGTTACTGAAAAAATTTGATGTTGAGTATCTGGTTAAGAAGACAATTAAAGGAAGAGCAATAGTTGAGTTTCTAGCACTGTACCCTACTTCAGATGATCAAGAGGTAGAACTCGAATTCCCAGATAACCTTACTATAGCATTTGAAGTTCAAGGATGGCGCATGTACTTCAATGGAGCAGTAATCTAGTTAGGAGCAGGAATAGGAGTGGTTCTATTAACCCTAGAGAATGAAGTAATTCCCATAGCAAAGAAGCTAGCATTTCGAGTTATAACCAATAAAGCAGAATATGAAGCATGTGTGATGGGAACAGAAGCACAAATATCCTTGAAAGTTATAGAAGTAGAAATATTGGGTGACTCAATATTGGTAATCAATCAAGTTACTGATGAATGGGATCTTAAAAAACCACATTTAAAGCTGTATCTAGAACATTTGCAGAAGTTGGGACAGTCATTTTGAAAATGCAGGTTCATTCACTTACCAAGAAATCACAATAAGATGGCAGACGCCTTAGCATCATTAGTATAAATTTGGGATGGGCCAACAACTATGCCCATAAAGCCTTTGGTATTACTGAAATCGAACTAGCCGTGTTACAAGAATATGAGAGTAATGGAAACTAGAGTAGATCAGAAGCCTTAGTTTCATAAATTTCAGTAGTATTTGAACAAGTGTCAATACCTAACAGATGCAAGTGATAAAGATAAGACAGTCGTCAAAAAGCTATCAGCAAAATTCACCTTCCATCAAGGTGTCCTGTACAAGAGAACTTTAGATGGGATGTAATTGCATTGTCTGGATGAGAACGAAGTAAGGAAAGTGATGACAGATGTTCATGAAGGAGTTTGTGGTTCGCATATGAATGGAACAATGCTAGCCAAAAAGATAATGAGATAAGGATTCTTCTGGATGACAATGGTTGAGGATTGTGTTAGGCTCACTGGGAGATGCCACAAGTGTTAGATTTATAGAGACATTAGCCATTTGCCCCACTCAAAATTATACACCATGTCCTCTCCTTGGCCATTTTTAGTTTGGGGATTCGATATCATAAGAGAGATTCATCCTACAGCCTCTAATGGACACAAATACATCCTGGTCGTAATTGACTACTTCACAAAGTAGGTAGAAGTCGAATCTTACAGCAAACTAGGGGAAAAAAAGGTAGCCAAGTTCTTGGAAAGGAACCTATTTTGTAAATACGGAATTCCTCACCATCTAATATCAAACAATGGGGTCCAATTTCAAGGAGAAGTATGATCAATGCACTAGAAGTATAACATAAAACACTACAAATCATCACCTTATAGACAACAAGCCAATGGAGCAGTGGAAGCAGCAAACAAAAACATTAAGAAGATCCTCTAAAAGATGATTGAACTCACCATGATTGGGCCAACAACTTGCCATTCGCTCTTTGGGGATACCACACTATAGTGAGAATATCCATAGGGCAACTCCTTTCCCATTGGTATATAGAATAAAAGTTGCACTTCCGATCGAAGTGGAAATGAAATCCCTCAGAGTCATAGTCAAATCTGACTTACTCGAGGTGAAGTGGGTAGAATAGAGGCTAGCATTGTTGGATCTGATAGACAGTGAAACGTTAAAGGCACTGTATCATACTCAGTTGTATCAGAGGAGAATCACCAAAGCTTTTGACAAGAGAGTGAAGCAGCATGATATCAAGGTTGGAGATTGGGTATTGAGGCAAGCTAAGCAGAATCTACTAGATCTGCGAGGGAAGTTCCGACCTAATTGGGAAGGGTCATACTTAGTTAAAATTGTCCTTTCGATAGGCACAGTCAAGCTAATGGACGTTGACGAGAATAAACTTCTCGAATGGATCAATGTTGATTGTCTCAAGTGATACTTTTTATGAAAAAAATAGAAAAATGAGAGGAAAAATACTTAATTCGAAAACCCAAAAAGGCTGATAAAGGACAGGGTACTATAATTTTAAAATGTTCTATGTGCAACCATACTTATGATAAATGTTATTTAATGTGAATGGAAAATATTGTCAAGAGTCGCACATATCAAGAAGTAAATTCTTTAATCAATATCTATCCCAAAAACAAATTTTACATCTTAGAGTTCATATCTTTCTATGATATAATTACATTCATTTCCATTGTAAATTCTTTCCATTTCAATTCTTTTGTTTTGTTATGGTGGTATGGCAAGTAAATAAGACAAGACAGAGGAAAGCACAACAAAATCAACAAGCATCAAAAGCCTCAATAAAGTCTGGTAGCAAAGTACATCTCAAAAATATCCAAAATATTCTGTCAAGAAAAGTCAGGAGAATAAAAAGAGGGGAAATCAAGACTCAACGCCATCCTCATCATCACCCTCGCAATCATCATCATCGTCGTCATCATCGTCGTCATCATCGACATCTAAGGGTTCTTTCCTGCTCAGTCTAGTATCGTGCATCCTCAGTCCCTCTAGCTCGGCCTGCAGCCTCTGGATCTCACCAAGTAGTAAGCACCCTCCTACTAGAGCACCGACTCCAGATAATGGATGGTCTCATCCCGCTCCTGTATTAGACTTACATGCTCAAGCTACATCATCATAATATACATGCATTAGCACACATGCATTCATAACATATATATACATATCATTGCATAATTAAAATAGGAAATAGCCCCGAAAATGTGCAATTATGATCAGAATTCCATATTTTTGATAAAAAATGTGCAATTCCAATCAGAATTGTAAACTTCCTACCGGCGTCAGACCCAAATTTCTTAATTTTTGATAATTACCTTTTTATTAGTTTAAAAAAAGATAACTTTCTTCTGTTTTTATCCTGATAATGTTATCACTTATGAGGATGTTAAAGTTTAAATATTAAAAATTAAAATTATCTCTTCGCATTATTATCACATAAGGTTTGGTTTTTTTCCTAGGTTATAAAAGGCTTAGGGTTTTCATATAAAAGAAAAAAGAAAAAAAGAAAAAAAGCTTTGGGATTTCACTACTGAGTTTTCTAAAAATGTACAAATATAAAACAAAATTGTCTGTAGCTTTACGTAGTTTCTTTTAGAACTTAAAAAGGGCGTAGTTTCCTGAGACCAAGAAGCAAGTCTACGGACTTTATTTCACTCAAGAACGGTGATTTAATCAACCCTCTGAGGAGCAAATCAAACAGCATCACCATTTGCATCCCTTCTTCTTTTTCTTCTTTTAATTGATTTTGATTTTATTTTAATTTATTTCTTTATTTCAGAATTGTCCTAATCATTTTTATGTTGTTTTTTTTTTGTTTTTTGTGATTTTTCTATAATGGGAGAAATCAAAACAGTGGAGTAATCATGTGAATAAATATCAAATCAGTGAAGGTCCATGGAATGCCATAGATATTAGTCTTGTAGTTTTTTTTTTACGTAGTTTTAGTTGTTTTTTTTATCATTTTTGCATTTTTTTTGTATTCTGTGTTTTGCTTATTTATTTGGTTTATTTGGGCATGTAATTAATTAATTTGTACATAGTGATTGTAATAGCCCCGATAGTGGGAATATAGTGAAACCTTCTATTTTTTTGCACTTTAAAATTAATTAGTAAATTAGGTTAACTTGGTAAAAAAAAACCCCAATAAAATCAATGATGGCAGTAGTTAATTTTCTGTTGCATGTAAATTAAAATTAGGGTTAGAAATAACTTGTTTTATGTTTTTTATTTGTTTTGGGCCCCAAGCCCACGTTTAGGATTAACTAATCATAATAAGCTCATTAAAATTGGTTCTTAGTTTTTAGTTAATTCTAAAATTAATTTCGGCCCATTTAGGTTAATTAAATTTAGACTCACTTTTAGTAAACTTAAAATTAACTTTAGACTAATAAATAGACTTAGGATCACTTCACTTATGTTTAAAATTAGAACTATATCCACTTAAGTTATCTAATCCAATTCAATTGCTATAAAATTTGTAGATTTAGCCCCATTTCTTTAGAATTAAATAGATTTAAGCTCACTAATTTAATTAAAATATAGGCCCACCTTTAGTTCCATTACATTTTGTAAATAAAATATGTAGATTTAGCTAACTTTTAAATTAAAAAATCAATGTAGATTAGATTAATTTAAGGACGTTGCACCTTGTGAATCCATTTTATGTGCTCTTTCATGACTAGTTTCCTTAGAGTTAGATGTATGTCAAATTAGGGTTTAAATGAAATTGCATGTAATTAGAGAATAAGATAGTAATTCATAAATTAATTTTAAAGAACACGAGGCTAAAAGAAGTTGGTATTCCATTCCTAAAATTTCTTGGTTGTGGTGCTAACTTCTTCCAGAGAATCGAGATACCACCACCTTTAATTTGCCCTAATTATTACCCTGGGTGGCGACTCCTCATCTCCATGCCATGTCTTTGTGATATGGTTAGTGTGTTCCTTGGAGCCCTGAGCTCAAACAGTGTCGCGGTTGCTAAAATCTTGGATGTGCGCTAAACCCTGTCGTCTATAGTGGCTACTCCACTAGGGATAAGATATATTGATTCTACTTGTGTTCTTTAGAATTATTTTATTAATTATTATTTTATTCTTACATTCATTTTTGTATGTCCCTACTAGTCGATGGCATTTGTTTATAGTTCCATGATTCCACTAGCTTCATGGGATTGTAAATTGGCTAACCATCACTCTTAGCCTTAACTCGGTTTAAGAGAGATTTTTGAGTTCATCTGACAAGAGTCTATGACCCAAGTCTAAAGGGGGGGGGGGTTGTCTTCTCTTGAGTTTGCAAAGGATGTTAGG
>CATIWM010027926.1:0-12409 GCA_949671775.1 Mallotus repandus | reverse complement strand
ATAAAAAACAAACTAAAAAAGGTAAAAAAACAAAGAAGAATAAAAAAAAAAGTAAAATGGACACTCTTAAAATAAAATAAAAAATAGGACATTCTTGAAAACTGAAATAGACACTTCTGTAATTTATACAAAAGGTTGGGTAATTGACTGTAAACAAAGTAGAAAAAATGTCTAATTTTGTTAATTTTCCTACATAATTATTCACATATAAGCCCAATATTGGATTAAGGATCCAACAATATAGATCCCTAATTTATTTGTTATGTTTATTCTTTTGGGTAAAATTTTTGAATCTTTGTTTATGGAGTTTTTCCCTTTATGAGAATTTTTTTTTTAATGAATTTTAGTTTTCTCCCTATCATGAAAATTATATTGATATTTTTTGCAATCAGACTCACTTAAAGATTAGAGAGTCGATTTACATCTAATTGAGAGCGTACGAATTGTCAAGTTGTATATTAAAAGAGTTCTATTAACGCGAATGAAAAATAACAATAATAAATTTTACAATAGTGATATTTTATTTTGATATTTCTTACTTGTACTTTCATTTATATTAACTGTTTGTCAAGATATATTCTTAATTTTGAATGAATAAATTATTCATTTTTCTCTAAAAAATTACCAACTAAAAAAATTTGCATATTTATGTATTAGATTATTAGTTTTTTTGGCTGATAAGTAAGATTATGGCTTTTTTAAAAATTTCTGAAAATAAATTATGAGAAAAGCTAAATTTTTTAGCTTTTCTAAACTCATGAGTTTGAAAAAAAAAAATCAAATATCTACCTTTAAATTAATTCTCATAACTAAAAAATAATTAAACAAAACCACTTAATTAACTCCTTCACTCTTAATAATATATACTCTTGGATGAAAAAGAAACATTATTGTCTTCTTAATCTAGATCATGATGTGAAATTTATGAAAAAGAAAAAAAAATTACCCATAGCATGAAAAAAAAAGTCTACACATTTTCAAGCAACATATATATTGGTTTTAAATAATTAATGTCTTAATTTAAGTAGTAATATTATTTTGCATTTGATGCACCCAGTATCCGATATTTCGTAAAATTTGATTAATCTGTATTCGACTTGGATAGGACCCTAAAGAACGGCAAACGTCTTCCATGATTATTTAATGCTTCTAGATACACTATATCTCAAACTCGAAACCTAACTTAAGCGGTATTAGATTCCAACTATCTGACTAATCACTTACGAATAAGTAGTAATATGACTTTAAAAGAAAACAAGATGATACTAATTCTCCCTCTTATATTATGAGCATATTTGGTTTAACTGTTTATAGTAGCTGATAGCTGATAGTGGTTGCTGATAGCAAATAGCGAATAGCTGATAAATATGAAGTGTTTGGTAAAATTTTATTAGATGTTGCTGTTTGTATGTAAAATGACTATTAAGGGTATAATTTATTTATAAATATAATTTCATAAACCTTTTATAATATTTTCTAATTATGTAAATTATTTAAAAATATATATACCAATAAATAATAATTTATTTATCTTTAATTTATATATTATTAAAATAATTAATATAAATTATTTAAAAATAAAATTTAAAATATAAATATCATTGTACAATTTTTTAAAATAATTACAGGTATAACTATAATAATCATTGAATTATAATTTACAGTAATATTTATTTAATTATGAACTATAAAAAAATTAATTATATATATTTAATTTTAATTTAAATGAAATTATTTATTATCAGTTATTTTTTTATAAGGGTAAAATAGTGTAAATAAAAAAATAAATACAAATCAGCTATTAGCTGATTAGAAAAAATTTTAAAATAAAATTTTTCAAATAAACAGTTATTTTGAATAAAATAAGCTATCGGATGTTTTACCAAACACCTAATATGATAGTAATATGTGAAACAAAATGTGTGATTCGGATATTAATATATAGAAAACTTGTAAAATATACAAGGCAAGGATTATTTGAATCTTTTTTTTTTTTTGTGGAACAACGGATTATTTTAATCTTAATACATATTAAGCTTCACTGGTATCTTTATAGCACAATAATCCAAATAATTCGCATGATGAGATTATAAAATAGGCCCAAACTATACAACAAATTAATAAAACATATTTAAATAATAACAAGTGTATAAAGTTAAATTATTGGTTTTAAAATTTAGTAGCTTTGGTTTCAAAAACTCAAATTATTAAGTAAAAAGGTCATGCTTAATTTGTTACACATAATCCATTAGTTATAATTGTTTAGGATAATTATACTGTTGGTGTCTTAACTTTTTCAATTATGATAATTTGTTGTTTTAATATTATTTTATGACAAATAGTTGTATGAACTTATAAATAAATTACAATTTAGTGTATTTAATAAGTCATTTTCAAATAATAGATTAATCAGCTTTAAATTTCTAACTATCTTAAATATAGAATTTAAAATATACGATCTAAACACCTCTTCTATATTATAATATAAAAGTTTATTTTTTATTTATACGATGATATAATTTTTAATAATAAAGTAATAAAAAATTAAAATATATACATAAAATATAATTTATGAATAAATGTGACTCATAAATCATGTAAATTTTTTTATCGATATTCTTAAATTTTTTGCTTATAGTAATTTGTAATTAAATCAAACTAAATTTATCACGAATTAAGATTGAATTGGAGAATTAGTTTGCCTATGATAATAATAATCAATTGGTAAATTAAAAATATCTTGGTAAATACATCAAATTATAATTATTTACGATTCATACTTATTTTTATTACAAAAAAATTAGGACACCAAATTTTCAAAGTTGAAAATATTTTTCCTAATTGTTTTAATAATTATAAGAAGGGACAATGATTTCTGAGAATACTAAAGTTTTTTTTACTTTGAATTTTATGAATTAGTCCAAATTCATTGTGTCACAACTAATAATTTTTTCACATTTCAATCTTTAAATTTTAAAAATAAAAACTACAATCTAGACTACTTTTGGTCAAAATTTTCTTTTTTCATCACTAATTTAAAAAATAAGTATTTTTAAAAACTTATAAAAAATTAAAATTTAAACTAATAAATTAGGATTTATTTTTTTAAAAAAATTTATTTTCATAATTAATTTCTAATGTTTTCAATGATTTTCTTAGTTATATTTTACTGCTTAATTTTTACTTAAATTTTAATTTTTTCTTTTAATTGAAAATGTTTTCTTTTTTGTCACAACCCCAACCGAAGGTACATGACTGATACTAGAAAATAGAAATACATAAAGTAACTGAAACTCGTAGTAAGTCTAAAAAACATTTTGCGGAATAAAAATAATACACTTAACAATAAATCATAATAAATGCACAATAATAAAAAACATAAACTAATATTCTTTTAAATACAATATTTCAAGTCAGATACAATCAGAATACCGATAATACATATTTTAAATTTACTATTGCAGTGTCTAGAATTTAATTACACAGTATATAAATTAAATTAACATACATAGTGCAGCCGGTAAAGAACGAACTCGGTGCAAAGTCGGGATACTAGAAGACAGACTATGAGGTCCTAAAAAAAATAAGTTGAAAGGAATCAGACCTCGCTGAGTGAATCAATTTTATGAAATGCATGCTGGTTTTAAAACCCTTTTTAAAACAATATAAAATAAAATAATTATAATTATTAAAATCATTTACTTTTTGCGATAATATTTATATAAAGTCTCTTTAAAACTTTTTAAATCAATTTAATATGAAATCCTCGTATAAAAATATTTAAAATATTTCTTTTGGTGGAAAATCTGGTAGAACACCTAAACCATTATTCTAATAGCCTTCCGGCTCTTTTTAATCCAAGTGACTGCCGTTCCAAGAACAAGCATAAACCGAGTTACTGCCACAGTCATTTTACTTATACCATATTTGATGTCCTGAGAACAAGCTTAACCGAGTTACATCATTTTTTATCGGCCGAGAGCACTAGTTCTACCAAGGTCTAACCAATCACATTTTAATCACATACTGAGATATTACCTGTGCGCACATGGTCCTAGTGATATCCACTAGGTAACATGTTCTACCATTATCTCCAAATCAATTCGAATTATAAATAATTAAATAAAATAAATAAATCATAAAATAATGAATAAATAAATAATTAAATCAATAAATAAAACATAATGAATAATTTTTTCTTTAAACGTGCATTCATTTATTATTCATAAATTAATCACATATTCATTTCTTTATTATTTTTAATTACTAGAAAATATACTGAAAACACACAACACACATCTCATAAAATTAACTCACAGGTTGAGCGTGCCGGGCGACGCGTTCTTTGTTGCCCTGATGCTACTGCTCGTACTCCGGAGTTCTCTAAAACAAATAATATTTATTTAAAATATGCTCGTAAAATAAAATAAATAAATTCATGAAATGTATGAATTGACTCGATCTAAGACACAACTCATCTAAAACTAGAATTTCGATACATGCCGATGTCACATTTTACGAGAAATCTATCGAAAATTTGGTAGAGTCTCCTCCGTAAAATGGACATCTCTCTACTAAAAATAGAGTCGTTTCTGTACGAAAACACACTTTGAATATTCTTGCACAACACCACACTCGGATCGGACTCCCAAACTACACACAATTTCTGAGTGAGTTCAACAACACTACCGCAAAATATCTGTATATATATATTGAGTTATAAAAATATAGCAAATTTTTATAAAGATTAATCCTATTTGAATAATAATTTCTGTTTTAAATAATTATTATATACATAAGCCCAATTTATTTAAACTATTAATATTTCTCATTTAATATATTAATATATATACTTAAAATTTATTATTTATAAAATTATGAAAAATTCATAAAAATATATTTTAACACTAAATATAATTAAATCATCAAATAATTAAATATTATAATATTTATATACATTTACATTATTTCTAGAAATTAATCTAAAATCAACAAAATATACAAAAATACTAATTTAGCTAATAAAATTTATTTATACATTCTAATAATCAAAATTATCATTACACATGTTAATTAACTATAAATTCACCAAAAATCTATTTAAAATCAAATTATACAATTTCCTCTAAAATTTATATTTTTCACATATTACTTCCACAAATTATAATAAATTATCTATAATTAATTTTACAAAATTTCCTTCACAAACATTACTCCAAATAATATATAGTATTTATTAAAATTATTAAAATTTTTGGGCTCGGAATAGTAACCCGAACCAAAAATTCCAAAAATTAAAAATAAATTCAAAAAATATAGAAAAATCATTTTTGCATAGCATTCAATCTCTACATCAACATTTAGCCTAAAACTCACTTAATAAATCAAAAAATAACAAAAACTCAAAAATAGATTTACCTCATTTCAAGTCAATCCGGAAGGAGATTGAAGAAACCGAAGGTAGATTTGAGAAGCTTGGAAGATAAGGATTCCAATGACACTAGAATCGCAGCTAACCGACATCGAAAATGTCGCCGGCGACCACAGCAATTTTCGGCCAAAGCAAGAAGAAACCGAAGAGAAGGAAGAAGGGAGGCAGCTGGCTGGCTGGACAGCGAGCTCGAGGTGGTGGTTGCAGTGGCTAGCGATGGTGGCAAGGCAGTGGCAGTGGTGGTGGTCTGTTGTTCAGCCGAGAGAAAGAAAAGGAGAAGAAGAAGAAGAAGAAATAACCGAAAAAAAATTTTATTCTGCCCCTTTTTTTAATAATAATAATAATAATAAAATACTAATTTACCCACCAATCTCTCAACCAAATAAATATACACAATAAAATATAAAGTAATGCTTAGTTAACAATTTATTGAAATAAAATTAACAAACTTTTATAAAATAATAATTAAAATAATTCTCATCACCAAAAATTCAAATTTAATTTCACTAAATAATAATATCAATATTAATAAAATATTTATTAACACTGCCAATCCCAGAAATATATTTTATAATTTTAAAAATAATTTGGGTGTTTACAATCTTCCCTCCTTATAAAAATTCATCCTTGAATTTTAACAAAATAAAAGGAGTATAAGATTTTCACAAATGAAAAAGATAGGGAAATGCCACTTGCATCGCTGCCTTGGTCTCCCACATGCAATCTTCCACCATATAGTTGCTCCACAACACTTTCACCATCGGAATTTCTTTAGTGCAGAGTTGTCAAACTTGTCGATCCACTATCACCATTGGGTACTCTTCATATACCAAATCTTCACTGAGTTCCACTATTTGAGGTTGAAGAACATGCAAAGGATCGAAAACATACTTCCTCAACATCAAGACATGAAACATTGGGTGATTCTGTGATAACTCTGGTGGTAACACCAGTCGGTACGCCACTTCGCCAACTCTCGATCGAATCTCGAAGGGTTCAATATATCTTGGAGCTAACTTACCCTTCTTACCAAACCTCATCACTCCCTTCATTGGAGACACTTTAAGAAACACCAAGTCTCCAATAGAGAATGACACATCCTTCTTCTTAGGGTTTGCATATCTCTTCTGTTTGCTGAAGGCTATCTTTAATCTCTGCTGAATAATGGGTACCTTTTTTGAAGTGACTTACACCAATCCTGGTCCTGTCAACTGTCTCTCGCCAACTTCCCAACACAAAGGTGATATGCACTTTCTTCCATACAATGCTTCATATGGAGCCATTTCTATACTTGCATGATAATTGTTGTTATATGCAAATTCAATTAATGGCAAGTGTACGTCCTATTGACCACCAAAATCCATCACACACATCTGAAGCATATTCTCAAAAGTCTAAATGGTTCTTTTAGACTGACTATTAGTTTGAGGATGAAAAGTCATGCTGAAGTCCAACTTTGTACCCAAAGCCTTATGTAATTCTTGCCAAAAGATTGAAGTAGAAGTGGCTCCTCTGTCAGACACTATACTCATTAGTACTCCATGAAGACAAACAATTTGGTTAACATATAATCTTGCTAACCTATAAGTAGAGAACGTCTTCTTAATTGGCAAAAAGTGAGCTGACTTAGTCAATCTGTCAACTATCACCCATATAGCATCATAGCCACTTGATGTACGAGGTAAACCACCTACAAAATCCATAGCAATCATATCCCACTTTCACTTTAGGATGGGCAACTGTTGTAATAATCCTAAAGGCCTCTAATGTTCTAACTTCACATGCTGACAAGTAAGACACTTGGACACAAATTCTGCAATGTCTCTCTTCATCCCATTCCACCAATATGTATCTTTCAAATCATGATACATCTTGGTAGAACCTGGATGAATACTATAAGTAGAAAATTGGGCTTCCTCTATAATCTCCTTTCTTAATTCATCCACATTCTGGTACACATAGCCTTGTGCCCAAATGCAATGTACCCTCACTATCAATCACAAAGTATTTGGATTGACCTTGTTGCACTTTAAACATAATCTTCTACAACTGTGGATCTCTTCTCTAAGCTGCTTTAACTCTATCCAAGTACACTGATCGTACTCTGAATTGAGCTAAAAGATATTTCTTGGTTATCTTCCACTGGAATCCATGATCAATCAGTTCATACAACTCATTAATGATTGACCTATTTTATGTGCTGATGTGCATAAGATTGCCTGCTAACTTTCTACTCAGTGCGTTAGCTACCACGTTTGCTTTACCGGGATGGTAAAGAATATTACAATCATAACTTTCAGAAGTTTCATCCATCTTCTTTGTCTCAAATTCAAGTCTCTTTGTTGAAAGATGTACTTTAAGCTCTTGTGGTCGGTGTATACTTCATAAGTTATACCATATAAATAATGCCTCCATATCTTTAAAGCAAACACCATAACTGCCATTTCCAAATCATGGGTGGAGTAGTTCTGCTTGTGCTTCTTTAACTGATGTGAAGCATAAGCAACTACTCTCCTATTCTGCATCAATACACACCCCAGTCCTACTAAAGAAGCATTACAGTACACTGTATACCCTTTAGTCCCTGAAGGTAAAGTCAATACTAGAGTTGAAGTCAACAAGTCCTTATGCAACTAGAAGTGCTCTTCGCATTTGTCAGTCCAAAAAAATTTAACATTCTTCTGAATTAGCCTTCTTAAGGGTGCTACAATCTTGGAGAAATCCTTCATAAATCTCCTGTAATAGCCTGCTAAACCCAAAAAACTTCTCCCTTCGGTGAATGTTGTAGGTCTCGGCCATTATGTAACTGCTTTAATCTTTTTGGGATCCACTTGAATGCCATCTTTGGATACCACGTGGCCTAAGAATGCCACTTGGCCCAACCGAAACTTGCATTTTAAAAATTTGGCATACAATTGATGTTCCCTTAAGGTATAAAGCACCAACCTCAAATGCCTTGCATGCTTCTCGTCACTTCTTGAATATACCAAGATATCATCGATAAAAAAAATCATAAATAGGTCCAAGTATGGCCTAAACACTTGATCCATCAAGTCCATAAAGGTTGCTGGAGCATTAGTCAACCCAAAGGACATCACCAAAAATTTATAATGGCCATATCTCGTCCAAAATGTAGTCTTAGGTACATCTCTACTTCTAATTCTCAACTGATGATACCCTAACCTCAAGTCAATCTTAGAAAAACACTGAGCTCCTTGAAGCTTATCAAATAAGTCATTAATCCTTGGGAGAGGATATTTGTTCTTGATGGTGACCTTGTTTAACTGTCTGTAGTCGATATAAAGTCAAAGACTACCATCTTTCTTCTTTACAAATAACACCGGTGCACCCCAAGAAGATGTGCTAGGTCTAATAAAACCCTTATCAAGTAACTCTTGTAATTTCTCATAAAGCTCTTTCAACTCTACAGGTGCCATACTGTGAGGTGGCATAGAGATAGGATTCATACCAGGTGCAACATCGATACAAAATTCTATCTCTCTGTCTGGTGGCAATCCTAGCAATTCTTCAGGAAAAATATTAGGAAACTCGCACACCACTGGCACCTTCTCAACTGCTCCTATGTCCACCTTTTTATCTCTGACCACAGCTAAATAGCCTTTACATCCTCTACTAAGAATCTTTCTAGCTGTGATTATAGAAATAAGATTCTAAGGTATTGAACTCTTATCGCCTCTGAATAGAAACTCTTCATCATTAGGGATTATGAAAATCACTACCTTCTCTCGACAATCCAACGTGGCATAATGTCGAGCTCTCTAACTCGTCACTAAGTGGAGTCGCTACAGACAAGGGAAATAATAATTTGGATGGTTGCCACTCCATCCCTAAAGTAAAGACAGGCGAAATAAAAGAATGCGATGCACCAGGATCGAATAAAACTCTAGCCTCAAAAGAACACACTGAAAGAGTACTTGCTACCACCGCATTAGATGCCTGAGCATGCCTGACATCGGTTTACCCCCATATCTACCTCCTGAACCTCGGTCCTGCTAGCCCACATACTGAGTCGGCCTCTGCTAAGGGTACATAAGTGCCTGGTAGGGCTGATGCACCTGTTGAAATGACTGAGCAACTGAAGACAAAGATCCATAGGCATAAGAAGACTGATATCCAGTATTGGGACAAGCTCTGGCAAGATGTCCAATCTGCCCACACCTAAAGTAGGCTCTAGTCAGCAAATGGCACGACCCCTGATGTACTCGACCACAAGTAGGGCATGCACAGGGCCCCGAGCCTAAACTACCATGCCTAAAGCTCTAACTGCTACTACCATTACTGGCTCTAGGTTCGAATCTTAGAGGTCTACTACTTCGTCTATTGTGTCTGCCAATCCTATGTGCCTGATTACTTCGATAGTTCTGTTGTGAAGTCCTCGTAGTCTGATTATCAAAACTGCCCATTTGAAACACAGGCAGCTGAAACCCCTATGTCATCACTACTCCACTGCTGCTGCTCGCATAAGGGTCAGGAATGGTGCTATGCATAATGTGGCACTTCTCTAGCTGTCGAGCCTCCTCAATCACACTGTCCAACATCCAGTTCATAGTCTGGATACGGATACTGATGTAGGCTGCACCTAAACCCATCATAAATAACTCTACAGCTCTCCTATCATCCTGCATCACATCTAGTGCATGATGATCCAATCTGAGGAACTCATGGGTGTAGTCTACAACTGACCAATCACCCTTACTTATGTGTAGTAACTGCCATCTGTAGTTATCCCTCATGGATACTAGACAAAAGTACCTCAGAAACTGTTCCTTAAAGTCCAACCAAGTCATCGTAGTCATGAGGGGCTGAATGGACTGCATGAACCAATCTTGAGTTTCGACTTGAACAGATAACTCTACAACCATAATCCGCTGATAATCCATGTAACCTGTCTGAGTTCTGGCCTCAATGGTGTTAAGAAAATCCAATGCATCTCTAGCACCATCACAAGAAACTCTTCCCACTCAGGAATACAGTAATGTTGCATTTGCATCAGACATCCCCTGATTCCTCTATTGAAGCAACTGCTGAATTAAAGGCATGGCTTGATTCAGAGCTGCCAAGCCTTGGTTAATGCCTACCATTCTAGTTGCAAAAGCTGCAGGATCAACCTCAGGAACTCCTTATTCTACATGTTGCTCTTGTTCTTGCATCTGAGCTGCTTCTAGTCTATGTCTACCCCTACCCCTTCCTCTACATCGAGGAGCAAGGGGAGGAAATTCATCCTGTAAGGATTGCTTATCATCATCATACGCTGCCTCGGCAACAGAAGCATTTTGTGCTCTCCTTCTTATTCTGAAAAGATAAAACCAAATGGAATTCTAAACACAACAAGGGACAGACATAACACGGAAGCCTAGAAGCAACGAGAACAACAATTAACATTTATCAACCTAATTACCGCAGTAGTTCAAGAAAAATGTGACTCAAAGATCATTAGAGCAAAAAAAAACATGGGTTTTGATACCAACTTTGTCATGATTCGAACCGAAGATACGTGACCGGCACTAGGGAATGGGAATACATAAAGTAACCGAAACCTATAGTAAGCCTAAAAAAATTTTCGTGGAATAAAAACAATACACTTAACAATAAAATCATAATAAATGCACAATAATAAAAAGTATAAAACAATATTCTTTTAAATATAATATTTCAAGTCAAATACAATCAGAATACCAATAATACATATTTTAAATTCACTTCTACAATGTCTACAATTTAATTACACATTATACAAATTAAATTAACATACACAATGTAGCCGGTGAAGAATGAATTCAGCGCAAAGTGGGGATACTAGAAGACAGACTGTGAGGTCCTGAAAAAAATAAGTTGAGTGGAATCAGACCTCACTGAGTGAATCAATTTTATAAAATGCATGTTGGTAAAACTATTTGTTAAAATCCTTTTTAGAATAATATAAAATAAAATAATTATAATTATTAAAATCATTTACTTTTCTTGATAATATTTATATAAAGTCTTTTTAAAACTTCTTAAATCAATTTAATATGAAATTCTCGTATAAAAATATTTAACATATTTATTTTGGTGGAAAACCTGGTAGAACACCTAAACGATTATTCTAATAGCCTTTCGGCTCTCTTTAATCCAAGTGACTGTCGTCTCGAGAGAAAACATCAATCGAGTTACTGCCATAGTCATTTCACTTATTCCATATTTGATGTCCCGAGAGCAAGCTCAACTGAGTTACATCCCTTTTTACCGGCTGAGAGCACTAGCTCTACTGAGCTCTAACCAATCACATTTTAATTATATACTGAGATATTACCCGTGCGCACGTGATTCTAGTGATACCCACTAGGTAGCACGTTCTATCATTATCTCAAAATCAATTCGAATTATAAATAATTAAATAAAATAAATAAATCATAAAATAATAAATAAATAAATCAATAAATCAATAAATAAAACATAACGAATAATTTTTCCTTTAAACATGCTTTCATTTATTATTCATAAATTAATCATATATTCATTTCTTTACTATTTTTAATTACTAGAAAATATAATGAAAACACACAACACACATCTCATAAAATTAACTCACAGGTTGAGCGTGTCAGGTGACACGTTCTCTGTTTCTCTGGTGCTACAGCTCGTGCTCCGTAATTCCCTAAAATAAATAATATTTATTTAAAATATGCTCTTAAAATAAAATAAATAAATTCATGAAATGAAGGAATTGACTCGATCTAAGACACAACTCATCTAAAACTAGAATTTCGACACAAGCCAATGTCACGTTTTACAAAAAATCTACCAAAAAATTTGGCAGAGTATCCTCTATAAAATGAACATCTCTCTACTAAAATTAGAGTCGTTCCTACATGAAAACACACTTCAAATATTCTCACACAGCACCACACTCGGATTGGACTCCCAAATTACACATAATTTTCAACCAAGTTCAACAACACCACCACCACAAAGTAT
>CATIWM010027919.1:0-14575 GCA_949671775.1 Mallotus repandus | reverse complement strand
AAAAGTGATAAAAATGTCATTTTTACCATAAAAATGTGAACTTTATGATAAAAATAACAAATTTATCAAAAAGGAAACAAAAATAATAAAAATGCAAATAAAATAATAAAAATGATAAAATATCATTTTTACCATAAAAATGATAAAATATCATTTTTACCATAAAAATGTGAACTTTATGATAAAAATAATAAATTTATCAAAAAGAAAAAAAATAAAAAAAATAAAAATGCATATAAAATAATAAAAGTGATAAAAATTTTATTCTTATTTTGTCTTGGAACTTCTTGATTTTCCTTTTTATTACATTTTTAAAGGATTTTATATTGATTTGTCTTCTTTTCTTTATTCAGTTTTGATTATTATTTTATGACCTTTGGCTACATTCCTAATTGCCTTTATTATATTTTAGAATATTTATTGGTGTGTTATATTTTGTGTGTTCAAACACAATGTTGGATTTCAACTAAAATCTCAAAATCAATTGTTTTATTTTCTTCATTTTAAACCATTTATAGTGATTATTGGGATGATAATAAAGCAATAATCTGTAATGTGCATTCAATTTATCAAAGGTACAAGATTTACATCTTGAAGCCTAATTTGATGAATTATACACATTATAAATTAAAAGCTCTAATTTGACCAATTAATCACGAAAAATTTGGTCTTTTAGTATATTTTAACTTCCATTTTCTATTTATTCAATTGAGAAATATTAATTAATTTTATTCTTTTTATTTACCTTTTCAAATATTTCTCTTTTATTCTTTTTACAAAATTTTCAATCATTTTTTATCTTATTGGCCCCAAATCTCAGTAAATAAGGACAACATGAAGATGAGGATCCTACTCAAGTGTTTATCTCTCTTATCACTACTCTTTTTTGTTATTGTTTTTGTTATTAATTTCACTTAGGACTGAACACGGGACGGAGAAAATACCGAACGGAACCAAACCGAAAGACATTAAAATCGTACTGAACTAAATAATTTTAACCCCGAACTGAATCGAACCAATTTTTATGACGAATTTGGTTTGGTACTGGAGTTTTACAAAAAATCGAACCGAGAACCGTACCAAACTGTACCAAAACCATACCGAATCGAAAACTGAATATAGTACCGAATTTTAATTTAATAAATAACTGTAAACTTACTTATATACTTTTCAGTATAATATCAAGTAATATATTATCACTAAGTAACATATGTATAATAATATATGATAAAAATTAATATGTTTTGTGTTAAAAATATAATAAATAAATTGTTAATAAAGTATTTTTATTAATTTCATTATCATTAATTATCGTTAATACTACGACTACTATTATTATTATTCAATTGATAAATAAAAACATAAAATATTTATCATATTACAAGTTGAACTTAAAATATAAAAATAAAAAATTCAAATTGTATAATTTCAAATAATTCAACTACAAATAAGAATGTACAATGTCCATTACAACACAATCTAAATTCAAAATATGAGAAATAAAAACACTATTATTATTATCAACAACAAGTAAAAATATGCAATACCCATTATAATTCAATTTAAACTAAAAATATGAAAATAAGAATATATGATTTCAAATTTTATAATTTATTAATTAAAATATAATTTTGTTGTTATATTTCATAATTTATTAATTATTATTTTTAGTAAGCAACCTAATCTTATTGATATTATTTAAAATTAAAGAATTAAATAATAGATAATCAAAATAATATTATTTTGTCTAAAACTGCGTCATTTTCATTAAAGTAAATAGTGATCTTACCAATAAATAAAATAAAAGTCATTTGGGTAAACATATAACTATAATGATTTGCAGAGATTTTTTTTATTTTTATGGTTTAATTTTATTTCTTAATGGTTTTTAACTATAATACTGTGTAAACATATAACTATAATGCTTTTTTAATGGTTTATATTTTTTTTGTCAATAATAGTTTATATTGTATTAATTACAAAAATTAATCCATTTTTATTTTTTAATAATAAATATAAATTCAATTAATAATATAAATTTGTATATAATATAAATCTCCAGAATCCCATTTTGAACTGAGTCATACCGATCCATCCCGAAAGAACTGAAATATCGTATTGAACCGTCTCGAAAAATAGGATGGTACTGGTACTGAAGATTTTATTTTTGAAATCCCCAAAATTTGCTACGGTTCTGGAGATTTTAAATCCCCGGATTCTCTCGACCTGTGTACACCCTTAATTTCACTTTTCATTTGACATAATTAGGATGTCATGCATAGAAATTCCCATGACATATGTGTGATAAAATATGCTATGGTTGTGCCATGTATATTCATTATGCCATCATGATTGTCATGACATGTATATATATATTATGTTAGTTTTACACTTGTCATGATCATGCATCATAATATTTACTATATTTTATCATGTTTATTTATTTATTGTGTTCATGCATTTTGCCATGCTCATGCATCATTTTATCATATTGTCATTAAAGTGCTTGTGTGATATATATTGTTCTTGCATTTGTGATCTTACCAATAAATAAAATAAAAGCCATTTGGGTAAACATATAACTATAATGATTTGCAGAGATTTTTTATTTTTATGGTTTATATTTTAATTCTTAATGGTTTTTAACTATAATACTGTGTAAACATATAACTATAATGCTTTTTTTATGGTTTATATTTTTTTTGTCAATAATAGTTTATATTGTATTAATTACAAAAATTAATCCATTTTTATTTTTTAATAATAAATATAAACTCAATTAATAATATAAATTTGTATATAATATAAATCCCCAGAACCCCATTTTGAACTGAGTCATACCGATCCATCCCGAAAGAACTGAAATATCGTATTGAACCGTCTCGAAAAATGGGATGATACTGGTATGGAATTTTTTAAATTTGGTACTGGTACTGAAGATTTTATTTTTGAAATCCCCAAAATTTGCTACGGTTCCGGAGATTTTAAATCCCCGGATTCTCTCGACCTGTGTACACCCTTAATTTCACTTTTCATTTGACATAATTAGGATGTCATGCATAAAAATTCCCATGACATTTGTGTGATAAAATATGCTATGGTTGTGCCATGTATATTCATTATGCCATCATAATTGTCATGACATGTATATATATATTATGTTAGTTTTACACTTGTCATGATCATGCATCATAATATTTACTATATTTTGTCATGTTTATTTATTTATTGTGTTCATGCATTTTGCCATGCTCATGCATCATTTTATCATATTGTCATTAAAGTGCTTGTGTGATATATATTGTTCTTGCATTTGTATGTAATGATTGATCCAAAATGATACATATTCTTTGGAAGAATTGTATAAAACTAGTAAGGCCGGCCCTGCTCAACATCTGAACGATGTGGAGATTCCTCGAATATGAAGAGGCTAATTCTACTGACATCGACATTCGAGCCCAATGATTTATCCAATGGACGAATGCGGTTCCAAATGAGGGATCCAAGTTTGCCTTTGTCCCTAAACGAACGATTTCTCAGGTGATATAGTGGCGACTCCATGTTTCTTTTTTCTTGAGTAAAGGGTTATGAGTGCATTTATACATGGCCCCTAAGTTCTTTCAGTACTCCCCCTCTGTTTTCTTGTAATAAGGAAAAAAGGGTCGATGATCCAAAGAGTGTCAAGTCGGATTCGCTGGCGTCAATAATTTTCCTTTTAGTATTCCTTACATTTCTCACATTACTTAGCGTGTTCAAGGTAAAATCCTTACTTGGCTGTTTCAGGAGGTGGTTTGTTCTTCCAGGCTTCCAGTTCAAAGAATCGAATGTCTGGTTTAAGGGTTTGGATGCCCAATTCAAGAGTTTTTATATCACGACTCTAGAAGCACGCTATGGATATCCCTTTTCAAGGTTACCCTTTGCCTTGTTAGCATAAAACTTTCAGCGTTGGACCATTTTAAAGGACTGCCAAAATTAAGTATGAATAAGGTCACTTAAAAAAAATATGAAGTTCGCAAACTTCTTCAGACCAAGTTCATCATACCTATCAAATATCATGACTAGTTAGCCAACATTTCTTAGTATTGAAAAAGGACGGATGAGCCGATGAAGCCTAGCCTAATTAGTAAGATAGAGGCCCTATGACCTTTAGGTAATGGGTTCAATCCTTGGTGGGGGCATTTGACAAGGATTTTATGTCCGTTGCCCCTTCTCTCACTAGGGCTTATATATATTCATATATATAGTTATTAATGATAATTATAATAGTTGTTATTTTGGTATTAATGTTAGTTTGTAACAGTATTGTAATTGTTGTAAGTCCCCTACGAGGAATATGGATGAATTCGAGTGTATATAAACTATACAAGCTAAGAGAACTACATATGGTAGGTTCCTAATTAAAATTGTGTAAAATCAAATTGTAAATAAATATAGTAGAACTAAATATTTAGGGGAATATAATTGATGATTAATTGTCTTATATATTCTTGATAAAGTTAATAATTGTATGTTTTTTTTAATAACTAAACTAAATGGTTAAGTTTTTTGGCTTAAAATGGGAGGGATATGGGGTTAGAGATCAAACCTACTTTCAACTAAATACTTTAACCGCAAAACATGATATTTTACATCTGTTTTATGCATGTTATGTTAATAATTGTATGTTGTTAATTAGCTGCTGTGATTCCTTGATGCTCACTGTTTTAACCTAACAACTTACCCACTTTACTACTGTAATTTTTAAACTTAATTTTTTTTAAAATTGAAAAACTTCACAGATATTTATTTTGAAAGTAATTTCATCAATTTACAATGTCATTCGAATTAATTTTTATTAATTAATGTTAAAATTATTTTTTAAAAATTTTTAGAACTTAATTATAAAAACTCTTAAAAATGGTCCAACATAATTCAATTTTCCAAAATTAAAGTCCAGTGGGGACAAAAGAATTAAGATCAAATATAAATTTTCGTGTAAAATTGAGAGTCCAATTTGAATCTTTATCCGTTTCTTATATGCTTGTCCAGACCATTTAACACTAGCTAACTTTGTAATTATAAATAACCACTCAATTAATTTATCAATGTAGTTTATAGATTTGTACCAGCCAATATTAGCTAGACCTCAATAGTTTTTGGATAAAAATTTTTTTGATAGTTTTTGGATAAAATGTAGAATTGTCAAGGTCAAATTCATGAATTTGCAGCTACATTCTCTGTAAATTGATGCGTCCCGTCAACGTAAACGTGTGAAGCAGACAAGCAGGCAAGCACCGACCAGTACAACTGGAATAAACGAAATAAAAAAAGAAAATATTTTTTAATAATTAATTCACACTGTGGCAGAAGGTCAACCAAAGTGACTTGTCTTTGCCCCTTTTATGTTGTGTGTTTTTGGGTAAAACAATTTTATAAAGACTATAATTCAATACTCGGTCCAAAACATTTCCAGAAGACCAAAAGAGCATAAACATTTAACTTGGATTATCATCAGGAATCCATCCATCTTTGCAGTTTCTCTCTACAGATTCTATTTATAGAGGTAGTCGTTTCTGCATCTCTTTCTTTTACAGACCTTGCTCCGGTATGTGTTTCTTGGTTTTGTCATGTCAACTCTTTTTTGTTTTGTGTGCTTGTGTTTTACCTCTTGATTCTACTGGGTTCATTCATTATATTTATCTATCTTATATCTGCTGAATAATTGAAAAAAAAAAACTATACAGAAGTAAGGAATGATTCTTTTCTGGGTCTTTAGCTGACAAGTGGGTACAACTTTGGTCCACCTTTATGCTAGAATTTAGCCGATGGGAATTCTTGTCCATGTCATCTTTAGTCGGTTGTTTTGGTTGTATCAATCATATAATTAGCACCATAAATAGGTAGTCTCTCTAGAGTAAGATTACCTTTGAACAGAACTACTGTTAGGTGCCTTGGGAGTGTTTTGTTATTAAGTTCAGCACTGTACTGTGAAATGCTACAATTTTGAAGACCATTTTCATTCCCAACCGTGTTCTGGAGTTAGTAGTGATACTAACTTTGATTCTATAACTGGCTTACAATACCATTCCTGTTTGTTGGTATATAAAGTAATGGTGCTGATTCTATAACTGGCTTGCAATAACATTCCTGTTTGTTGGTACATAAACTAATGGTGCTGTGTATTAAGTTAAGTGCTGAAAAAACTATCTAAAATTTGTTGTTGATTGCAATTTGTTCAGTTCTTCTGATTCTCTTTCTTGTGATTACTGTACTTCGACCTGATGACTTGGTTATACACTGCATTTTCATTTTGTTTTTTGGCACAGAATTTTTTTAAATTATGGGGAATGGAGAATCTACTTCTGATTATCCTCACGATGATGTCTGGCAGCAACATACGTCTTATGCAGGAAATTCAATGGAATATCATCATCAACCTAGGCAGCAATCTGCATACATAGCCGACAATTTCAACTCTCTGGACCAGGTATTGATTGTGACTTATTAAATGAACTTTAGACCATTGTGGATATCAGTATCCTTGATACCTAACAGCACAGTAGTGTCATTAGGTGCTTTTCAAGTAGCACAAGGTTACTAGAAAAACTTTATAAAATGGGGTTCTTTTAGAGGACTAAATAAATTATAGTTTGAGACTGCTTATAAGCTGAAAAATGAGGAGAAAATCCATTAGAAACATACTTTATTTTTCTCCTAAGCACTTGAAATGTGAGTGTCAATGCTAATTTTCTATTTTACTCTGACAGCTAATGAAACATAAGAGCATTTGAGTTTACATTTTTTTTTTAAAAGACTTAGATAATCCTTTGCTTATGATTTTTATTTGGGATCTTCTCCTCTAAACTTGAACTTATTCTCTTAATGCAATATGGTTTCCATCTCTATTATCATAATATTTTGTAGGTTTCTGGATGCAAGAATCTAATACAGCTACCTTTTAGGTTTTTTTTTTGTAACCATTAATAATTGCAACTATTTTTCAGCCTTGGTGAGGTAGCTTTATTGGTTCTAGTAAGTTCAAGTAAAAAATTGAGTTAGCTAAGGGCCCGTATTTGAAAAGGTTCAACCAGAGAAAAGTTAAATAAATGTTTAACATTATCAGCATAGCAATTTGATCATCTTGTGCAAAATTCTTATTCGAATGAGGGATCATTAATTTTGAGATGCACTTTTAGGTGATGTTTTGCTTATAAATAAATAAGCATCTGACTGTTGCTTGTAGATTCTTGAATAAGGTTAAAATATTTAACAAATGTATTCGTTCTTCATCTCAGGTTCCCATATCACTGAATAAGATGCTGGCAATATCAAATAGAAAACTTTAGGCAATTACTTGTCTCAACTTATATATAAATTGCCCTGCATTATTAGTCCTTTAACAAAATTCATTTAGACTTTTTTAACAAAACTTTTTAAGATGTCATTGAGAAAGATAGCTGTTATGAAAAATTGTGACTGGCATAAGATTGATCATCATGCTCCGTTATTGAAGATACTACAGTTGTTGATTCATTACTATAATGGATTGCGAAGGGAAGCAAGAGTTTAGATTGATGGTACAGGGATGCAGGTTCATTGCTATGAGGAATTTTGGGGATATTCAGGGATGGACATTTAAGTACTAAATTCAGATTTTTCCTTATTTTGTTATATTCATGCAAAGGCGCTGTATTTATTTAGCTATTTTTGATGACTCTGCCAAGTTGGAGACTTGCAGCTAAAAGTGAACCAATCCCAAATTGCAATAAAGCTCCAAAAATTTTTGCCTGCAAATGCTTTATTAAAGATATCACTTAACTGATGTGCCTTCTATTTACTTAATTCCTAACAAAGTGACCATCTATCTCAATGTGATTGATTATTAAGATCTTTCATGAAACATGATAATATTCTAAAGTGCTCATCTCTATCTCCATCTTTACTCAATATCAGGTTTCATGCTCAAAAATATATTATTAGCTACATACGTCATAAAATATCCTCTTATGTAACTTTTGTCCAATAATTGCTGTCCAAAATAATTATTCTATTGTTAAAGCCTCCTAACAGTACTCACACTAGGAATATACAATGATTTGTTTCCTTCAAGACATCTCTGTTTGATGGTAGCAGTGGATCTACTCGAGGAAGGTGCTGAAAATTTCAGCTGGTCTCTTGAACTGATATCATTAGGATTCTTTTTTTGGTCTTGTTGCTTACTTATTTTCTATCTTTAAGGGAAAGAACTGAATCAGAATTGAGTTTGGCATCTATCTCCAGGTTATTTCTGCACTAAGAGATTCTGGTCTTGAATCATCAAATTTGATACTTGGCATTGACTTCACAAAGAGTAATGAGTGGACAGGTGATTATTCCTTCTCTCTCTTAGCTAATACACTTTGTGATTCAAGGATTTTAATGGGTGGAGGAAAATGTTCCATTCCATTGGCTCTAGGCAGGCACTCATTTCACAGGAAAAGCCTTCACACAATCGGCAACATTCCAAACCCCTACGAACAAGCAATCTCTATCATTGGTCATACGTTGTCCCCTTTTGATGAAGATAATTTGATACCTTGTTTTGGGTTTGGAGATGGTTAGTGAATGGTATAGCTTTACTTTTCATTTAAAACTGTCATAAATTTTCTAAGGTATGTTTCCTGATTTTTTTTTGTGTTCTTTATTTTGAAGCATCAACACATGATAGATATGTATTCAGCTTTTATCCTGATCATCGACCATGCAATGGTTTTGAAGAAGCTCTCACCCGATATAGAGATATTGTTCCATACCTAAAGCTGTCAGGTTGTTTTAAATTTTTCCCTTCCTTTTGTTTGCTTCCAGAGTTTGAGGTGCACACACACACACACACACATATATTTATATATATATGTATGTGTGTATTTTTTTTTTTCCTGTAACTGTATAGCTAAATTGATTATCATATCTTTACAAAGAATCCCTAATTCTACTTTTAAGTTGTTAAGATGTGATTTTCTTATGAGTTAATAGTTGTTGATGAATTATTCCTTAGGTGTGAGTTGTCCACATACTAGTGAGTGTGGCCATCTCATTTGAATGAGACGAAGGAAGATATCTGCCCTTGTCAATGAAATCAAAATGTTGTTGTTGTTGGATTTTTTTTTTGTTTCCAAGGACCTATAGGCAACTTGCTATATCGCTACACATATATGGTATACAAAAAACATTGAAGCTAGTTATGGAGTTAGATATAGAGAAACCGAAGATTCATTGTAGTTACATTCTACGAACAACCCAATTTGCTATTTTGAACCCCTTCTTTTGCTTTCAGATTATTTTTGTGATCTGGTAATTATCCATTCTGAGTACAGTAATACATTTCTTTATCTTTCAGTCACTGGTTATGAAAACGTAAATGTTGTCCATTAGTGACTTCTGAATCTAGTAATTTTATTGATTACTGATCTGATTATTGTATTTGCAGTTACTGTTTCATTAAGACAGCATATGTTGTGTCTAATTTGTTGATGGTTATGAAACAAGTGCTTGTTAGTTATACTCTATGATTTCTACTGGTCTGAATTGGCTCAGAGGTGAAAAATGATACTGACTATTTTCACACTCATACGTGTAGGGCCTACTTCATTTGCTCCCATTGTTGATGCAGCAATTGACATTGTGGAGAATAGCAATGGACAATATCATGTTCTTGTTATCATTGCAGATGGACAGGTTGTTCTTTCTTAATGCTTTTATTATCACTGATCAGGTTCCTTCTCTTCTTCATGATTTTCAAAATCTTTTCAATATTTATTTAGGTTACTAGGAGTCCTGATATTCCACCTGGGAGTTACAGTCCACAAGAGCAAGCAACTGTGAACTCCATTGTTGCTGCTAGGTAAAGTAATGCAATATATAAACCTCAAGATAAAGTTGTGTTTTTGTCTCTCTCTTGATTTTTGTTATTTTAATGAACAGTCAATACCCTCTCTCAATTATTTTAATTGGAGTAGGAGATGGACCATGGGATTCGATGAAACAATTTGATGATAACATTCCCCACCGTGAATTTGATAATTTCCAGGTATATTTGACATGTTTCCAAATTTTGCAGATTACTGGATGAAAGGTATCATAAATGCAGCTTGTTAAACTGAAATCAATATTTAAAAATTCCTAATGGGGCTTATGGTTTACCATAGTAGTTTAAGATGCAGATCCCCCTCATGTTACCTTTTTGTTCTTGAATTTTGTCGCACACTGGGTTTATTGTTACAAATTTGACTTGATAGGCTCTTATTCCAGGTACTAAATGCATAATCCTTTCCTCTTATTTTACATTATGCCTATATAGCGGCATATGTATGCTGATGAAGGAAATATAACTGGGGGAAATCCTATGAACAGTTCTCATAGGAAGGTTCTCACTTGGAATTGAATGGACAAAAGCATCTTAATGTGAAAATTATGCAAGTGCAGGATAAATCTGAGTTGTCTGAAATTAGCTTGCAAATTCTTTTCTACTTAGTGCTTGCTCCCTTTGTAAAGCATTATCCAACCTGACACCTGGAAATGGATTATGTTGCATTATTAACTAAAATAGTATTATAAATTCATGTGACTTCATTTCTTCCTCTTGCAGTTTGTCAACTTCACAAAAATCATGTCTGAGAACACAGAAACATCGAAGAAAGAAACAGCCTTTGCACTTGCTGCCCTTATGGAAATTCCTTTCCAGTATGGAGCCACTCAAAAGCTTCATTATGTCAGGTAAGGCAAAAGATGCATTATCCAATTAATGTCTTGGGAGTTTGGGGAGTTTGAACACTAAATCATTTGACTTTTGTGCATCAGAGAATCAGGAGCTGGTCCACAGACAAGATCCTTTCATCGTACAAGGCCACTTCCACCTCCATGTGAAGTGATTGATCATGATAATGCAGCTAAATCAATCCCAGTCATGAAACATCTTGATGCAGTTGAATCGACATCTCCAGTAGAACCGGTATCATTTCTTTTCCACTAAATTTCTCTTCCTGGACCAAAGAAGGTTTTATGATAGCATGTTCTGTTGTTCAAGGTGTGTCCCATTTGCTTGACAAACCCAAAAGATATGGCATTTGGATGTGGTCACACGGTAAGTGCACTTCAATCATTTTATTCAAGTTATGTTATGAAATGTAGTAATGTTTGGAATAAATTTAAAAAGGGATTTCATATCAAACTAGCACACAACCTTATTTGTGTCCGTCAACTATATTGGATGAAGCAGCACTAAGAACTTGTGTGCATGCTGGACTAAAACTCTGATTGTCATGATCTCATTAAGCACGGACTTGAGTGATAGAAGAAGGTCAGGAAAGAAGTATAGTATGATTTTGTTTTAACCTTCACTCAGGAAATTGAAAATACTGATATTTTTTTGTCCCTTCAAATAAATGTTGTTGCAAACCACATGAGACTTTTTTGTTTTACTTCCTAGGAAGTATCCTTTCTTGAGGTAACATTTTGCAAGCCAAGTGAGACCAAAGTAATAGAAGGGGAAGAAAAGGCGAAAACCGCACCAGTTGAACATGCCTTCAAAAACACCCATAATGTTTAAAATATTAGAAAATGGGGATTTTGTTAATAGTCTTTTGGCAATGTTAGTCTTTCACCCCTATATTGCTCAAACCTGCAACATTTATACAAAATAGACACTATGTATGAGTTGGGATGTTAATTATAACTTGTGGTAGAATATTGGTGAAATTTGGTGGCAGTTTTAAAACGCTGGCAGACAATATGGTTTTATACTTAAAATTGCTAAGACTGAAAATCATGCACTTCATGTTACAAAAAATAACACATAAAATTTAAAGAGTACAAACCACAGGTATGTCTGTTGTACTTATTCCGAAATATTTAAAAGGGATTCTTATTCAGCAATGACTGGAACTTTCAAATTGGAGAACTTCTAATGATTTCTAATTGAAAAATGTTGCTTGAGAAATTAACTACCACGCTCAAATAGGAAAGCTGACAAAGCTTTTTAGATTATCTAATTAGTTCTGTGATTTAATTTTCAATGGCTCAATGAATCACCATCTTGATTTGATTAGTGGGGGGTAAATTATATAAATGATCACTAAACTTTGTGATTGATTACAATTTGGTCACAAAACTTTAATTTGTATCTTTTTAGTTACTAAATTTCTATTTAGCTTTCACAAGTAGTCTTTATAATTATTTTTGGTCCACAAATAGTCCAATATTACTATTTTAGTCGAAAATTTGAAGATAGCATACAAATAAGTCCATATTTTCTATATTCATATAACAATAAATGAAAAAGCTAAAAACTATCTTAAGGGATAAATACCTCATTTTTAAAATAATGTAAAAACATTATGTTGCTATAGAATAAAACATATATTAATATTTATCTTCAATTTTTAAATTTTTAAAATAAACTATAAATTAATAAAATATTTATATATTATATTATATTCAAATGATTTATAAATATAATTTTTATTTTTTATTAAAATATTATTTTACTTTTTACTTATAATAAACTATATATTAATAATGTAATAATATTTATATAGTATATTATGTTTAAATAATTTATGACTATAATTTAAGATGATATATGGACTTATTTTACGAACCAAAAAATTTTATAATAACTACATGTGAAACCTAAATAGAAATTTAAGAATTGAAAAGATACAATTTAAAATTTTGTATCCAAATTGTAATCAAGTAAAAAGTTTAGTAACCGTTTGTATAATTTACCCAGATAGTGGGACTTTCTTTACTAAATTCTGAACATCAATGTAGAAGTGGAAACTTTTTGTGGAAAATCTCGCTTTCTAAGCTTTGCCTTTCTTTCCCTTCCCAATCCCTCTATAACCCAGTCCATGGCGTAATAGCCATTCTAGACTGAGAATTGTGTTATGTCTAGATTTTTCTAGCTGTAGATTTGAATACCCTGGAAGAAATTATGGAAGCAACAGATTGCTAATGGAAACTCTTAAATTAGACTAGTCATGCTGATAGTGGAAGAGATTAATCTGGATGGTCCATCCAGGTAGCACTATCCTTGAATTCAATATTTAAAAGGGAAAAAAAGAAGGAAACAAAACGAAACAAAATCGACACTTACTGACTGGTAACTAGATTTTAGCTTTTAAGGGGCCATTCTTTTACTTTGATTATTTATTGAGATGTTAAACTTTAGAAAATAGAAATATGCAGTTATCTCTGCAAGAGTGATATCAAAGTCTGGATTATGTATTGAGAGTTGGCCTTTCTTTTCTCCCTTTTAAGGGCTCCGAAAAGCCTTGCAAACTAATACTTGGAAGTCTGTTTGTATGCGGAGCAGGCATATAATGCTAATACGAGGCTTGTATGATTTATTTGCTCCACGAGCCTCTGCGGAAACAATTATTACAAAATGATGTCTGGTTCTATTCAACAATTATGCTTGCCATTTTTGTTTTTCTTATTATTTTGCTTGACAATTGCCGTGGTGAAGACTTGCAAGGATTGTGGTGCAACCATTTCAACCTGCCCTTTGTGCCGAGAGCCTATAACGACACGGGTCAGACTATATACTTGAGAGCATCCTGGATGTTGATAATGGAAGAATAAAAGCAAGTGCTGATATCTTCGTTGCGTGGCATCACTTCATGAAACCTCGTGAGATTACAGTTTTCTTATACATTTATCAAGGATATAGGGCTCTTCATTTGAAACAAATATATCCTTAGTGTGGAAAATGATCTCAGTTATAAATTGTCCAGCAGTTGTATGCTAACGGGTTTTGCCCATTTACATTTCTCAATAAATTATTGTGATGTATATCTTCAAGGTTAATTGTCGAATTTTATATTTCACCTCAAATGTGACGAGCTTACCATGAATGCAAGTGAGCTCATGTGAAATGCTGTGAGCTCTTTAAGAGATCAACTGTAAAATGATTGTTATTTTATAAATGGCCCTTGAAACTTGCAATTTTAAGTGTGTCAACTGTTTGAGGAAATCAAACCTGAGAACTGTCTTCCTACATATGATTAATGCAAGCTAAGGGACTTAAACTTGCTGGGTTCATAAATTATCTTACAGTAGCTACATTTATTATAAGTTGTTAGGGAGAATAACTTGGAGACTTGATAACTAAACTGGAGAATTAACTGGGAAAGTTGGAGAACTAAATAACAACATTGTAAATAGTGAGGGAACCTAAGGGAAAACACTGTAGAAGCTTGATTGCATTTAATGTGAAAGATAATAATGAAGTTTGAATCAACATAAAATAAAGACAAATTGCATATTGTCTTTCGTTTGATTTGATTGAAGTAGTTGTGAGGATGATGTTGTTCTGTCGTTGTTGTATTTGGTCTGAATTCTATTTCCCTTTTAGAAGTATCAGCAGATTAACTTTCTTCTTAAACATAGTTATTAGAAGTATCAGCAAATTAACTTTCTTCTTAAACATAGTTACCACTGAAGCCACATATACATTAATTCTAGAGGAAATTTCAGTGGGTGGACGCTGTGACCAGCGCCTTTTAACTTTGTCTTTGTATTTTAGTTTTTTTTTTTTCATTCTTAATCTTCCACTTTT
>CATIWM010027876.1:0-27472 GCA_949671775.1 Mallotus repandus | reverse complement strand
AGTATTCTATTATAATATAGTTTAAAATAAAATTAATAAGTCGATATTTGATTTAGTGATAAGTCATGGTTCGAAAATCTAAAGTGTACCAAAATAAAGTATTTTGAAAAATTAATTGGTTTCTTTAAAAAATTAATCGATTGGTTGGATATTACCTACCATAAATGTTTAATTATAAACTTTATATTTCATATATTGAAATGTATATACTTCAGGAACCGTACAAATAAACTTTGTGCTCCACAAAACAAAAAAGAATATAAAGAAAAACACACGCGCATATACAAACATAGAGTTCGCAGGTAGCTTTCGGTTGCTTCTGTTTTTTGCGTGGGCTGACTGTTCTTCTCTGCTCTTTCTTCCTTCACCTCTCCCTCTCCCTTTGATAGCCTTCAACCCACTGTACTATCCATCACCCTAATCCTCTCAAATTCCTTACCCTCTCCTTCAAAGGTTCAACATTTTCAATTCAGGTACCTTCTTTTTAGCTCACTTTATCAGAGATCACACTCATTTTTCTTTTTAATGGTTTTTGTATGCTTGGTACATTTATTTGGTTGCCATTCATGTTTTATTTGATGTTTTGCTTTGCGGGTTTCTTTTGTTTTTTCTTCTTTTTGTCAATGGGGAAAGGGTTGTTGTTCTGCTGATCAGGCATTATAGTGGGTAGTTGCTAGTTTTCGATTATAATAGATTATTTGTTAAGGTTTTTAATTTTAATAGGCTGTTGTTATTAGCGTCAATGTTGATCAAGATAATGCTAGATTTTATAATTTGTCATTTTGATTAATGGGGAAGTTGTATTTTTGAGAGGAGTTTAGGGTTTAGCCTTTTTGAGGTTTTTGAATTTTGATTTTTGGATCTAAGGAATGTACTCCTTTTGCTTTGATGATCTCCTCCTTTTAATTTAGTTTAGCTAGTTTTGGATTATTTACTATCTTGTTAGACCATAAAGTTGCAAACTTTGGGGGGTTTTGTAGCTCTCTTAATTATTTGCCATTTTAGGGGTTTCTTTATACTTCTCTAAATTATTGTGGAATGCAGATGTATTACCCATCATCCCTTTCTATGGTGCTGATGATTTTGTCATTTATTTATTTTATGTGCTTTTTTTTTTTTTTTTTTGGGTTAACTGGTTATGATGGCAAGAATTACTAAGAGCCAATTGTGGTTTTCCATTTTTTTTTTTTGGATTAGATAGCATTTGCATGTGTTTGTTCTGACTTACTTCCAGTCGTTTACTATTTTCATTGATTTCCATGCACGTGAACAATCTGCCCTAGTGCATTTGAATGGAGGAACTATTATAGACAAACATCTTTCCTTTGTTGCTGCCAATTTTGTTGATCAAACACATTTAATTCACAACTGTTTCATTCACCTCCTTAAGTGTCATAAACTTTAGATTCAACTCAATTAAGACTTGATTCCAAACTAGTTGAGGTTGACTATATGGATCTTTTTTTCTCCATTCAGACTGGTTTTGGGCAACTTCCTCAATGAGGTGTAAAGTTCTTACTTCTTAGGTCCATCCTAAAGTTTAGAGTTAGCACTATGAGCTGAGGTATGCTGGCAGTTTTGATGGTCCTCATCACAACTATATCTGTGCTTCCTAATCAGCAATACCAAAGGGAGATAAAATTATTGTAACAGAAGATTTAACAATTTTCCTTCTTATGGTCATGACCTGCTATTTATTTGGGCAGTTGGGTTACTGTGGGTTATTACATATGTTGGTGTGTGCTTCATAAAATTTTATAAGCTTCAAGATACATTTTTTCTTTGTTGGCCTCAAATGTGTGGTGCATAGTTTCCTGATTCTACTTATTGTTCATGCTTTCCCATATGATTTATTAGGTACTTGCAGCTTTGTAGTTCATATGAATTTCTTTGACGTAATTAGCATAAATTGCAGTTATTCTAGATATTGCTAGCTAGGATTACATTTGGTATTTGATTCTTATTATTTGCCCTTTTTCTTTTGGCAGAATGGCATTGCAATCAGCAAGCAGCCCAGCTACCCCTAGTGCCCAAGTGGTTGGAAATGCTTTTGTTGAGCAGTATTACCATATTCTTCACACTTCACCGGAAATGGTTTTTAGATTTTATCAGGATTCAAGTGTAATAAGTCGGCCGGATGCTAATGGTATAATGACATCGGTGGCTACTATGCAAGTAAGTATTGGTATAGTCTTGTTCTTTTTGTGATATTGTTATTATATCTTGAATCGGATTCACATAATAATTGTGATCAAGCTCTGCAAGTCACTGATTGATCAGAAAACTTTATTAAGTAAACAAAACCCCTTTTAATTGTATTGAATTAAGTTCTTTGTGTTCAATCAATTAGTCTGTTCGCTAGATAGTCCGAATTATATTTTGGTCTGATTGCTTAAAGGATACATAATAGATGTTCATTCAATAACCTAGTGTGATATGGCCAAACTTAAGAAAGCCAAGTGGTCTCTCAGTCACTGCATCTGCCGTGCTTCTTGAAAGTAATATGATCTCTACAAATGTAGGTGGCTTTAGTTTCAGATTTGAAAAACTTATTTGTGGGCTGACATTAGGTAGCTGCTTATTTGGGTGTTAGTGCTATCCAAAGATTTGCTATTGCAGTATTTAAGTTCTTTATAATGGCAGCATTGCATTTTGCAAAGAAATAAGAAAGAGATTTTCTTCATTGAACAGGGTATAAATGAGAAGATACTTTCATTGAATTTCAAGGACTATAAGGCAGAGATAAAAACAGCGGATGCTCAAAAATCATACAAGGAAGGTGTTACAGTGTTAGTTACTGGATGCTTGATGGGCAAGGATAACTTGAAAAGGAAATTTGCCCAGTCATTCTTTCTCGCACCGCAAGACAATGGGTATTTTGTCCTGAATGATGTCTTCAGGTATGTGGACGACAATGAACCATTGGAGAACCTATCAGTTAATGGCATTAATAATATCACAACAGCCCCTTCAGTCCCTGATTCAGGTAAGATTTGATCATAACAACTTCTGTTTTTTTATTTTTTGTTGTATGCATTCATCTCTCTCTATGTCCCTCCCTTCTGCAGTTGCTTTGAGAAATATTTAAAATCATCAGATTTCTTTTTTCAGAGCCTTCTCATTTTCCCGATCCTTCTGCACCAGACCCAGCAACTTTTGTTGTGGATCAGAATAATGTTGCTGAGAAAGTTAATGAACTAGTTAATTTAGAGAAGGAGATAGTTTATGAAAAAGAGGTGGTTGTGGAATCCGAATCTCACTCCAATGAAAATGATGTTTCTATAGTTGTTGAGTCAGCTTCTTCTGTCTCCCAAGAAGACATTCCAAAGAAATCTTATGCATCAATTGTGAGTTTATCGCTGAAGGTTTTTCACTTAAGGTTTACAATGAATAACATCTTAATGTTCAACCATTCATGGTGTAGGTTAAAGTGGCAAAAGGGAATTCAGGACAAACTAAAGTTTATCTACCTACTAATATTCTAAAAGTGACACCTAAGAAACCTGAAACTCAGTCTGCGCCAGTAGCACCTGCCGCAGAGCCTGAAGTGTCAGTGCTAAGCAGCAATGAAAACCCCCAAAGTAGCCACGCCCTAGAGGAAGGTGTGAGGCCCGTAAATGCCTGCTTGTGTTCATATTATGATAGTTTACCTTTCATTTTGTGCCTTATGAAACTGCCATTAATGTGAAAAATTCTAATGTGTGAAGTAACTGTAATGGAAAAGATAAGGTCTTTATGCATGTCACAAGAGATTTTTGATTTAAGAGTCTTATTTCAAGTAAAATTGCCTTGTTTCAAATGTACCTCTCGTGACTGCTTTATATTCACAGACAAAGGCCACTCTATTTATGTCCGTAACTTGCCCCATAATATGACGACTGATCAGCTTGAGGTGGAGTTCAAGAAATTTGGACCAATCAAGCAAGAAGGTGTCCAAGTCAGATATAATAAGGTGCATCTCATATGAATGGCATGACATCTTGTATCTTTACTCAATTTATTTTACCTGATTGGGATTTATTGACTCTTTCCTAATATATAACTATACTGTGTCTGAGCAGCAACAAGGATATTGTTTTGGTTTTGTTGAATTTCATTCTTCGAGCTCCATGAACAGTGCTATTCAGGTTTTTCCATTATAGACCAAAGCTCAATTTTTTTGTTGTATTTTATTTTCAACAGCATCTGGGTTGTTGTTATATTTCCGTCTTTTGATATTCTTTTTTGACGCCAAAATATGTGCTATATCTACATATTTTTCTTCATGCTAGGTTTCAGAATATTTTTTTTGTGCTTTCTGGTTATTTGTTATTTTTTCTGCCCATCTGAGATATTCCTCTGTAGTTATTACTTATTGTATAATTACCATTTTGAGAACTTGATCTCTGTTTATTGCAATAACTAAAGTTAATGGAATTTCCATTTGCATTATGAAGAAAAATTGGCTTTGCTATTGATCATCCTGAAAAATGGTACAATGTCTATTCTACGTGGATTGATACTTTAATTTCATTATGCCAATGTGAAATTCAACTTGATAGATTTTCATTCATGTCAGTTGCTTTGGATATTTTCCCACAAAATATTCTGAATATTGGATCATACCAGTAAAGGCTTGAGTCTAGCAAGAGTTCATTAGGTGGTGTCTTGTCCCTATATGCTACCATTGCGGGATTATCTTTAGATTTGCTAGGTTTTCAGTTTCCTCTGTTGAATTTAGTATATGCACTAAATGTCTTTGGGGAAGCAAGCTGCATCATAAAACTAGTTTGGAATAGAATAAAATTGATTGGGGAACTGTGGAAGTACATTCATACAATGGTATGCTTCTCACTGAGGCAAAATATAGAAGTGTGCGGAACTGTACAAAATTTTAGTTTAGAAATTACCTTTGAGCAGTGTTGCTTGTAACTGGAAATTGGGATAAACACATGTATATATGGGTTTGTTTAACTGCACTAAAATCTTGCTGGTCCTAGTGCAACACAATGGAGGACCTGTCTCCAGTCAAACTTAAAGTTAAACAGAATAAAGTTAGCTGGTTAGATGAATTATTGGGTTATAAATGGGAGTGCTTGTTTCCTTAAAAAACTGCTAATTGTGGGTCCTAAAGGACTCTGATAGTTATGGTCTTATTTTGGCCAGTTAATACATGCAGGGCAGCTAGAAACCTTAAATGTTTGTCAAAGTACTGCCTTTTTTTTTTTTTTTTTTTTTTTGCTCTTTGCATGAATCGATGTGTATCTGGTATGCAGTTTGAGGGTGAGGCACTGTTCCTGTTAAACCAAACTGAAAATTTGGTTGAAGAGGTAAAATGAGCAGCTGCTAGTGCCTTATTATTTATTGATGTTGGTCTGCTTACTGAATTATTTGGTTGGCTTAGGTGTGGAAATGTATGGTCTTGGGGTTTGTGGTTGTACAGAAAGATAATTTGGCTTTCTGCTTCAATCATAATTTTAACTGGTTGAACTTGAGGTTATAGGTGTTGGAATATGTCCTCATAGCCTTGGAAAAATGATTTTCTAAGGCAATATCTTTTGCAGAAACTATTTTGTTTATTAAGATAAGATATTGAAGAGATAAATACGGTAGCCAGGCATATGATTCAAGGAGGTAGAAGGCTTTAAAGTAAAGTACTCAATTTTAATTGAAACGAAGAAGTCTTCTCCCTATTTCTTCTTGTTTCTTTTTTTTTTCTTTGTTTGGAATTAGTTGTGAGAAATCCAAAAGAAATAAAACAGGTTGAGTTTGTGCATGGACTGTGTTTATATTGTCCTATCAAAAGGATTTGTAAATTCATAGCCTTTCGTGATCATATGAAATAAGGTGTTCTTTCCTATGTTACATTATATACTTCAGGATTATGTTACTCTTGTATGCTTCCTGTGTATTAAAGCTGTGGCCTACCTTTATCTTTTATAAAGAAGCATCAGTTAATTGAGTTCTTATAAATGAAATCATTAATATTGTAAGCATTTGGTAATTTCCCTAATTGCAACAATTAGCATTTGTTTGATCTAAATTTTAATCATGCCCTTGTGAAGCAATGTGAATTGCACTCTCTGATGAATTACAATTATTAAGTACTAGGAACTTTTATACTTTAGTCTGATAAATCATCAGGATGTATGGTTGTAATATTACATGCTCTAAGAGTAGACAAAAGTTTAATACATTCACCACTGCAATGATTAAGGTCACCATCATTGCTTGTGTTGGTAGCAATGCTTGATGTGGTATGATTGATCATTGTTCATCCATGTCATTATCGTCATTTTGATTGATCCAGTTTACCTAAATTGATAAGAGTTTTTGTGCTTTTTAACATGGACTAAAACAGCATCTAATTGTTGCAAGATTAGTTCTTTATGTGGTTTGTAATGATAGCTAAGAAATGACGGCTCTATTTCAGGCATCACCCATTACTATTGGAGGGCGTCAAGCAGTTATTGAGATGAAGAGAACCACCACTCGAGGTAAGGGAGAAGTTTTGATCATTATTAGGTGATTATTCTTCGTTGAACTGAATATTGACTGTTTCTCTTAGATGTTAGTATAATCATCAGATATAGGGTTAACTTGTATTGATGAACGTCTGGCTGAATGACCAAATTTAATATCTTAAATTGTCTTTGGTGAGTTTTCCAGTTGGCAGTGGAAGAGGTAGGTTCCCCTCTGGAACGGGTGGATTTCGAAGTGAGAGCTTCAGGGGCCGAGGAAATTATGGTGTTGGTCGGGGTTTTAGCAGGAATGAGTATGGAAACCGGGGTGAATTTTCTGGTCGAGTAAGGAGTTCAGGTGGGAGAGGTGAAGGTTACCGGCAAGTAAGAGGGAGAGGTGGCCGTTCAAGTGGCGCAAAGCAGAACACTAATTCAGCATGAAAGCTAACACCTTGATTTTTTTTTTTTTTTTTAATGGCAGCAACAGCTTTTTTATTTCACTAGTGCTTAGCACTCGGAAAGGTTAAAATTTGTGTCATGTTTTTAGGGTATTGGTTTGAGAAATGAGTTGCAGGCATTTTGGCATAGTTATAGGATATATTTAACAGACTAAATGTAGGCTCAGAAATTTCCCCAGTTTTTATCAGTAACTTGGCTGATGATTGAGACCATGTCCATGTCTAGACTCAGTAGAAACCTTAATGTTACTCTAGTAGAATTTGCACAGTTGTAATCATCAGTGGCTGTAACAATCTGACATTTTATTGGATTTATCCATTTACAACAATGCTTTGTGGGGATGATTCTTGTTTGTATGGATGCTTTTTTTTCTCCAACTTTTTTCTCTTAAATTATGCTTTTTTGTTTTTTTAGGAGATTTTTATTTGTTATGTTTATATTGCATTCCATGATTACTTTAATTTTTACTAGGTAAAATACTAATCCAATTTATGTTAAGAAAAAAAAAACTCAATTTGAAAAAGGAGAATTTTCATTATTTATTTCCATTATCTTCTTCAACTATAAATAAATAAATAAAATAAAAATACAGAATTTGATGGAAATTTTCTTTGAAATCGATATCATAAAAATCTATTAACCTAATTATTATGAAAAAAATAATTTTTTTGAGCACATGTTTAGAAATTTTTTAATAAAATATACTTGATTAAGAAATAAATAAATAAAATCTCAACAATACATAACGAAGGTCCGGTCATGTCTGAAAGGTACAACGTACTACTACTGTCTACTAGGAGTAGAGGAACCACTTGACGAGTAATAATAATAAAAGGAGAGCAGCAGCAGCAGCATCTTCTGACAAGGCTCGTGCGTAGGACCACTTGCTTGCTGACATCATTAATTTCCCCATAATATACGGGGCATGTCAACATCTTTTGCAGCTTGAGATTTTTCTCGCTTAGCTGTACTCTGCAACTCATTATCCGCCACGTGCACCTCATTTACACGTGGCTCAAACCCAGTTCGCTTGAGACACAATATTTTCCTTTCCAAAAAAAATAATTTTATGTAAAAAAGGTTTGCAACTTGATTCTTCTGGGCCCCACTGTTGATCTTGTCTTGATTTTTTGCGTGTCACATGGAGATTCCTCTTTCTCCTTTTCTTTTTCTTGGTCGTTTTTTGGAGAAAAATATTTGCTATTTTTTAGTATATTGTATAGATATAAATAAAAAATTATAATATTTTCTAAAAATATTAAATATAATCTTTTAATTTAAAATATTATTACTTTCACAAAAATAAAGTTTTGCTACAAATTATGTAATTTTATAAAATTAATAAATTGTCTAACTATCAATTATGTAATTGTATATAATGTATACTGCTTTTACGGTTGTTTAATGAGACATAAAATTTATATTATACAATTCACTAATATTTAAATTTTTTAATTAATTTTTTAAAAAAATAAAAAATTAGTGCAAGTACAATAAATTTAAAATCTTGTCATAAATTTTATATGGTGTAAAAATAGTTGAAAATTAAATTAAGCATATAAATTTTTATTAAAACAATATTCAAATTTTGCAAATAAATAAGTTCTTTATTATTATTAGTGTTATTATTAAATAAACATTCAACTTGACACTACAAAAGAAAAGTATATAGATATTGTGAATCTTAGGATATGAGGTATCTCATCATTTTGAGCTTAGAAAAGGACCGCCATTGGAGCATTAATTCCACAATGACTATGGTTATTCTAGTAAAAAGTTAGGATTTATTTCAGTAATTGGTTAATATAGTTGACCATTATTATTATTATTGTTGCACCACTTTTATCTAAAAAAAAAATTGATTATTCTCTTCTAATCTAATCTAAACTACATACATCATCATACATTATTATTCTTGCAATTTACTTTACGCCTCATTTTCTCCTAATGTTTGCTTCTCCATCATGTAATAATTGTTAAATTTGGTAATGGAAATATACTTTTTTTTTTGTTTTATAAAAAAATATTATTAAAAATTTTCTTATTTTTAATAGAAAGTGTGAAGATTATTTAATTCAAATTACTCTTATAGATTTTATCAATCAACATCAAGAATAAATATATTTTATAAATTAAATTTATTAACTGAACTCTAACTACTATTAGTGAAATATAATTATTTTTCTTTTTTATATATTTTAATATTTATATCATTAGAAACATTCTTTTAATGAAATTTTTCTTAATAACATATACAATTGCATTAAATTAGTTGTTGAGAGACTTTTATTACTTTTGTAATTTTGTTCAGATCAAATCGAATATATATATATATTAAATGTTGAGCCCTAAAGTCATTAAGTCAAAAATTTGACAAGTGTCTATTTTCATATGAGTATTGATTTAAAAAAGTAATATGTCAAACCATTAAAAATTTTAAATTTTTATTAAAAATAAAAATCTTTTTAATAGTTATTTAGTATTATTTTTTAACTAAAATGCTGTTATACATATTTTAATATTACTCAAATTTTAAAATTATTTATATATTACTTATTTTTTTACCTTAAATCATTCAAAATATTTTTTACTAAACCATTAAAAAAATTCCAGTAACTACTTAATATTATTTTTTTACTAAAATACTTTTATACATACTTCAATATAATCTAATAATTCCAAAAACAAATCTTATTATAACTAAAAAATTATTACAACAAAAATTAAAGAAAATAAATTAATGTGATTTATTTTATTTTTAATGTATTTAATTATTATTTTATTCAAATTTTTCATATAATTATTTTATTTCATAATTCATATATTACACAGAATTATGATTAATTAATTATAATTTAATAAATTCTAAATACATAAACAAAAACAACATTTTATTTTTCTTCCATCAAGATCATATTTGCATTGGGGGAAAGAGAAAACGTGATGAATTTTTTTGTACTATTTTTTTTTTTGAGAAAAAAATTAGGACTTGTTGACTTTTTAAAATTATTTTTAGATGGCATCTCTAGTCATTATTTATTAATTTCTTTTTGTAACAAAAAAAGAAACAACTAAATTAATGTCAATCTGTTTAACTTTTTAACAATGTTTTTTTCCTTAATTAAAATATAACATTATAATATAATTTCTTAATAAAAAAAATACAACATTATAATACCAACTCCTGAGTAATTTTAAATTAGCTAACAAGCACTTTTCTAATTTAATAATTCTTAACCTATTAATATGATTTTTTTTGAACAACTTATTAATATGATTTAGATAATAAAAACATGCATGTCATTGATAAAAGATAATCCCAAGATCAAGACTGTCTCCCCAGATGTCATCTCCGGGTCTCCACCCTGTCAGATCCATATTTATTATTATTATTATTATTATTATTATTTTAATTTATTCCCTCTAATTTTCTTTACTTCATCTAAAATATTTGTCAAGATTATGATTTTTTTGAACAACTTTCGTCATTTCATTACTATATAAAAAGCACAAATACGGATATAATTCGATATAAATATAATAATGCAATAATTTTTAAAATTTATAGATGTGATCTATATATATATATATATATATTTCATATAAAATATGTATTATTTTTTATTATATAAAAATAATTTATTAAAAAAATCAATTTAGTGTGATAAAATAAAAATTTTATAAAATTTAAATATTTAATATAATAATTTAATTAATTATCTATAATTGTCATATATAAGATAAATATAAAAAATGAAGTTAAAAAGTGTTCTAAAAAAGTATCATGCTAGTCTTAAAAATGTTCAGCCGTGTCGGTTTTGTGTCTTAAAAAAATTAATAAAATAATAAAATCGTGTCGTATACGTGTCGAATGCGTGTCGGTGTCTAAAAAATATCCGATATGGATATTCCACCCTATTTAAAATGTCGGTGCTTCATAATAATATAGAGAAATTACTAAAATAACACTAAGAGAATATATTTCTCCCTTAAAAAATAAATAATAAAACAAGAAAAAAAGAAATATAATTTTTTTTAAATATCATTACAAGATGCAATGAAAATCAGAGCTCGATCTGTCAATTTTCTTTAAACATCTTTGTTGTGTATGGCAGATACTATAAGGGTAATTTTGTAATGTGTATCGTAGATGCATTATTGAATTTCGTTAAATTTTTGTGTCCATTTTATTTTTACTGTTTTCTTTCTTTACTTCTATTTTTTTTTGTATTATTTCACAATAATCTTCTATTTTTAATTTAACATCATCATGATCTACCAACTGACAGTTCTACTAGACAGCTCAAAAGACATACCAATAATATCAAAATAACTAATAACAAAAAAATTATTTAACAAATATAAAATCTTCACATACTTGTGATTAATTTCAAGATTAACTAAAACATTACAAAAAACTAAAAAAAATTTGAGGATTGGATTTTTTTTTTTTTTTGACAAAAATGCCAAAAACCACCCAAAACAATTAAAGAAACAAGATTATGATTGCTACCATTAATTTCGCAATGTTAAAACTACTCCAGAAAGGATTTTCTTATTGGTTAGAAATTCTCTTTCGAATTTTCCTTTTCGTGTATTACATAAAGTGTAAATATGATAATATCATGTGTTCCGTAATATTTTATCTTAATTATTAAGTCAGTTATATCAAACAAAATAATTTAATATAATAGTAAAAAACTAATGTAAAATAATTTAATTACAAAAATTGAAATTGTATTATAAATAAAAAATTACCATTTTCTACATAATTATTAAATTTTACTTTCAAATATAATTATAAAATTTTAACGTGATATAATAAATTGAAAAATTATATTTATGCAATCAAGTATACAGTAATATAAATTAATAAATAATTTTTTATTTATAAATATCAAAAAAGTAAAAAAAAAATAATATGAGAATGACATAATTTTACAAGTCTCATTAAAAAAAAGGGGAATTTTTTTAAAGGAAAAGGGTACATTTTTTGTACATTAATATAGAGAACCCAATTATTTTAGAAGTCTTGAAAACCTCATTGAAAAGGAAGAGAAAAGAAATAGGGAAAAAGACTGAAGGTGTAGAGTAAGAAATGTGGCATTACTACGGCTGTTTTATTGTATAATATTATAAAAGAGACAAGTGGTGTTCTAATCTCAGCGCTTTACATCTCATAGCACGACACGTGTCTTCCTGTTAATATTTTTATGTAAATTTTTTTCAGATCCTTCATATTTGACCTCATACATACATTGATCCATATATTTGAAAAAATTAAAATCGTTCATATATATATATAAGTAGCCTAAAATTAATTTAAAATTTTCTACTTTTTAATTGAAAGTTATATTTATATAAAAATTTAAAATTACTAATTGAAGATTATTTAATTGTAAATATTAAAAATTATATATATTATTGGTCATAATTAAATAAAAATATATTTAGTAATTCTTAATTATATATATATATATATATATATATTACCAAAAGTCTTTAATTAAATAAATTCATTAAAAATTGATGCATCATATAATTTTATTTTTTTTATTTGATCAACTACAAACTCTAATACAAGCATCAACATCATTCATTTTAATTATTTTGTCATCACCTATTTAAACATCAAAAACTTGATGCTAAATCAGACCAATAAAAAGGTTTTACATTGTTATTTCCTTATTTTTCTAAACAGTAATATTATTTTTAAAACACAATTCTAAAAAAATTAGTCTACAGTAATTACAACAATTATTGAGTACTTTGTAGTAAATTTTAATAATTTTAAAACTATTAATAAATAATTTATAGTATATTAATTATAATTTAAAATTTAAAATGAATTAAATGAATGGATATACAAATGAATGAATGGATGAACATGGTTTATTTAAATTTTGAATAATTATTTTATAGTAGAGATTTTAGAGTTATTGAACTAAAGTCTAAAAGTATATGGATGGTTAAATTAGTTTTTACAAGTACTGAACAAAACAATAGGTAAAACATGAGGGGCTTAAAATAATTAAAGTCAAGAGACAAAACGGCCCAATCAGATGAGACAGTCGTCGTTTGGGTCACAGCCAAATAGTTGGTGACCGCTCTTTCGCTTCTCCCTTCCACGTTCGTTCCACGTGTCACTTCTCTACCTCTTTTCGTCTTTTTCACCCTTATCATCATCACCATCAGTCTCCTCTCTTCTCTCCGTTACTCTGTTTTTTTTTTTTTTTTAAATTTTCTTCTCTGCATTCTCTCTCAATTCTTTTTCCCAAAATTTTTGGCTCAAAGTTCACAACTTTGTATTCTTTATGAATTTTGAGAATGAGTTTTCAATGGAGAAGATGGAAATTTCGAGCTTCTTTTTGCTCTGTATTTGTTTCAAACGTTTAAACTTTTTTTGATTCTTGATTTTGTAGAATTCTGTTGAAGAATTTCAATTTTCATATCTGGGTATTCTTGAAACTTTTTTTTTCCTTCTTTTATCAGTCTTTTTGTTTTGACTTAAAATTTCTTGACTTCATCAAATGGCACGAGCAGAGAAGCTTCAAACCATGGAAAACAGTAGTTTCCCAAAAGATTTGCTACAAAGATTGATATCAAGAAATCATATGAATCACAGAGTGTTTCAAGAAACTGAAGCAGAAGGAGAAGATATTGAGCTAAGTCTTGGACTTTCGTTGAATGGTAGATTTGGAGTTGATCCAAAAGCTAAGAAACTTACTAGATCATCTTCAATTCCGGATTTTATTATTAATAATAACCCAACAAGAGAAAAAAATAATGGATGTGCTGCTTTTATGGTACCTGTAGGAAGTAGTGGTAGTAGTAGTAGCATAAATCTTGTAAGGGCTTGTTCTTTGCCTACTGAGACAGGTGAGGAGTGGAGAAAGAGGAAAGAGATGCAGATGCTTAGGAGAATGGAAGCTAAAAGGAAAAGATCAGAGAAACAAAGGAACTTTAAGGCACTCAAAGAGAAAAAAGATGACAACTTCGACGAAGATAAGAGCGAAAATGGTACTGCTAATAACAATATTAATAATAATAGTAGTAGTAATAATCATCATCAGGAACAGTTTGTTAAGAATTTTAATGGCTTGTTTGGAGTTGGTGGAGAAGGGGTTTTACCTCCATCATCACAAGGATTAATTGGATCACAAGGGAGTGGGACTGGGTCCTCTGGGTTATCAGAATCTGAGAGCCAGCCAGCTCAAGGTATAGTTTTCATTTCTTTTTGGTGCAAAGTCAGTTTTTTTTTTTTTGGTTCACTTGTTTTATGTTAATTTGAAACTTGATTGCAGCTATTCCCACTATAGACTTTGTTATTTTGTTTGTTGTTTGAGCTCCATACTGTTCTCCTTTAGATTTTTTTTTGGGACACATGCTCAGTTGATGAGTCTACAATAATTGATTTTTGTGTACTGTAACCATTTTCTCGTCTCATTCAGCTCGCAAAGGCTGATTTTTGGTGGTGCTTTTTTTTTTTTTTTTTTTTTATCAAATTAAATTTTGATGAACTTGTTTAGCAGTCTCCAAATTATCATTGGGATGTCCATTTAGCATTCTGTTAATGCTTTGCCGTTGGATGTGTAGATTTCACGAAGTGAGGTTGTGCTCTGAAATGTTTTCTTTTGGTGCAAGGGAAAGATCTAAAGGGCACTATGAGGCAAGCACTCGCCAAATGGCAGTGTTCTAAACTCTTACGACTCTTTTTTTTTTTTTTTTGACCAAAACTCTTAGGACTTTGTTCATACTAGGAAAACAATCTTTGATGTATTTTTTTTTTAACATGTGCTTTTTGTTCTAGTTTGACAGTAGATGAAAAGAAAATGTCTATGCTAGTTTCCTGGAGTGATATTTGACACCAGTCATCTTAATGTAGTAGCTAGATATAACACTTCTTGATTAAATTTGACATTATAGTTGTGAAAAATGTATACTCATATACATCTGATTAACATTTCATTTTAATCTTCCTCAATCCTGTAACTCTTGGTATAACTCTTGGTTTCTTTCTATCATTGTCTGCATTTTTTTTACTTAGTTTAAATATGGAATGTGGGTTACTAGGTGAACTTGCATATATTTTATTTTGGACTGTAGAATTGAGAATGCTACTTCGTTTCATCAGATTGTCTGCTATTATTGGTGGTGTTAACAGATTGAAGAATTACATCTACAACAAGTTGATAATTCTTGGATTTAAATGGAGAATACTATTTTTAATGTTTCTCCTGTCATTATTCATGAATTGTAGTGATATTAATGTATCAATAACTTAGTATCATGTTATCAAATATAGAAACAGGGGTTGTCTCGATCTTACTTTCAGTTTGCATTTGATTAGAGCAAGAAACCTGCTAGGTAGTACTGCCGCAACAAAAGCACCATTGCTGATAACTTCTCTTGAAGGGAGCAAAACTTACTTACAGGACACTATATGTTTGTGCTTCATGAAATATATGTAGGAATTTGCATGCTTCTCATATTCTAACTTTCAAGGGTTTTTATGATGCGGGAAAAATTAGTTTTCAACTGAGCACTTTTTTAGTGGAGAACATCATATAGATAGCACCGGCCACAATGAATTAATCGGCAATGTGACTTCTTATACCGTGTAATTTAGGGAGAAATATGAGCCCAAACTATCAAAATTATTTTATTTCTAGGTTTAGAAAATGGTTTCTGTAATTACAAGAAATGGAAAGATTGTCCAAAAACTTCAACTTTAGGTTCATGCAACTATATTTCTGAAAGCCAACCAGTTGAAACTTAAAACTGGCATCTTCATCAATACCAGGAGCAGTTTATTTGATCACTGAAATTAACTAGATTTATCTGTCTGACCTGTTATTTCTTCGCTCGTTTGTTGCACTATAGGAATGAATAAATGCAGCGAAGCAAGAAGCCCTGTCAGCGTTCAATGTTTGTCAGAGTGTGAGAAGAAATTGACAGTCCCTCCTAAAATAACAATCAATGGCAGATCAAGTAATGGTCCAGGTGTTGATACGGAAGATAGCAAATGTACTATACTTACGGCTGTGAATGGAGCGAAGGAGACGGTGAGGAACGTATTAGAAGACATGCCGTGTGTGTCTGCAAAGGGAGATGGCCCAGATGGAAAAAGAATTGAAGGTTTCCTGTACAGGTACAGGAAAGGCGAGGAAGTAAGGATAGTATGCGTTTGCCATGGAAACTTTCTTTCACCAGCTGAGTTTGTCAAGCATGCTGGGGGAGGGGATGTAGCACAGCCCCTTAAGCATATAGTTGTCAACCCTTATCCTCTTTTGTAAACTTCATTCTCATGCTGAACCTTTTTAATAGTTTCAAAATTTCTTTGATATTGATCCGTTAGTAGTTCTATTGAAATCTCAGGAGGCGATGAATGTTGCTGCCAGAGCAAGCAAAACGGGGAAATATTAAAAAATATAGGAGTTAATTTATAAATATTAAAAATATATGGATTTATTTATAAATATAAAAATTTTAAGTTCAATTTATATAATTTATAAATGAGGATCAATTTGGAAATATATTGTTAGTGGTTAGTGACGATGCACTTAATTTGTGGGTTGTTCAAATTAAAGCAGATAATACCTCACGAGTAAGTTTACCAGATGAAATATTTTCTAAAAAGTACCTCCGATATATTTTTTTTTTTTGACGTAGCCCCAAAATATTTCTGACAAATTTCCAAAATTTTTAATGTCGAAAACATTTCTGATGTGGAATTGGGCTCTTTACAGAGGTGTCCGTACTTCATGGCTTCTTACCTGTTACATTAGGACAGGCGTAATGCTAGAATTCTGCGCAAAATCTTGGGCCATAAACCTAATCGTTGGAGATACGTGACGTTTCCAGCGCAGAATTTTGGCGTAATTCCTATGACAAAAAATGAAAGAATCTGACAATGAAATTTGAGAATGAGTTCAGAGTGACCATCCAGATTGCCACGGGAAGGCTTTTAAGCGATCTATAATTGTTCCAAGTTGCCTATCAACCTGCTAGAAGTAAAAAAAAAAGATTGTTCACTAATCAGGGTTCGCCTAAATATTTGTAACAGCCAGCTAGCCTGCAGCAACAAGACAAATAACAACGGTTGTTGGTACCAATCAAACGCCCACCAACCAAAAGGTAAAACAAACAGTTCTAAAGAGAGAAAACCAACGTAAAACAATCATGATTGTAAAGGGCGAGCATTTCAACCATATTTCCAGACTTTCCTCATATCTATCCCTGCAGGGAAATGATCATCACACAGAAGTCTGAACATGGAAATCTTTGTCCTCAGCACTTTAATTTGGAATTCATATCTGACCTGCAAGTAACTACTCTTGCATCTATTCATCCCAAATATGATTATATGCCAACAAAAACGTTGTCAAGAAATTCTCAGTATTCTATGGCTTTTATTAAACAAATGAAACTGAGATACACGTATACAGCGTGGAGAATTAATATCTATCTGCATTCTTCTGCAGATCCATTAGTGAGCCCCCCTAATCAGGGAAACAGCATTGAAAAATGGGGCAAGCTATATTACAATTTACAAGTGGGAATAACTACAATTGAGCTCTACCTAAGGGCACCTCACATCAACAAGAAAGAGAGCATAAATTACAATGGGCTTTTAGCTTCTACAAATTACAATGTTAATCAAACACAAACCTTATCACGCAGCTAGCACGAGGGCGGTTGAAGCTGCTTCAATCTCCGTACAACTTGCTTCATAGTAGGTCTTGTTGATAGTGAGTCAACAGTACAAACAACTGCCAAATGTAAGACTTCAACCAAATCATCGTGGGGGCCAGCATCCCATAAACCAGCAGTAAAGAACTCTTTTGCTCGGCCCTGTCTTAGAAGCATGCACGCCCAAGCAACAATGTTGAAACCATTCCCGTATGAGGAAAACGATGGATCCAAAGCTTTCTTGTCCGAGAGTAACTCTAGAAGCACAACCCCATAACTATAAACATCAGCCTTATCTGAAACACGGCAAGTCATTGCATATTCTGGGGCAACATAACCAAAAGTTCCTGCCACGCCTGTAGTAGCATGTGTTTCAGAAGTCCCCAAAAGCCTGGCCAAACCAAAGTCAGACAAATAGGCATTATAATCATCATCTAGGAGGATATTGCTGGGCTTGACATCGCGATGAAGAACACGCGGTACACACTGATCGTGGAGGTAAGCCAGTGCACGGGCTATGTCCAAAGCAATCTTATGAAGTACCCTCCAATCCACAGCCCTGGTGGACCTTTCCTGGATAAACTTCTCCAGATTACCACCAGGCAAGTAATTATATATGAGGAACATTTCAGTTTCACTGGCATGATAACCAATAAGCGTGACAAGATTTGTATGGTGAAGCCTTCCAAGTGTTTTAACTTCAGCATGAAACTGCTGAACACCCTGGAATCGTCCAACTGCCAGCCGTTTGATTGCCACTAAGACCCCAGGAGACATTTCTGCTTTATAAGTAGCCCCAAAACCTCCATTGCCAATGCAATTGCTGGCATTGAAGCTCCCAGTAGCCCGCACAACATTCTCAAATGTCAAGGGAACACCAATGTCTGTAAAGACTGTCACTTCCTTTTTAGCAGCTCCCATAATTTTGGACTTCGCACTCCACTTTCTGGTATAAAAGAACAGGACAATCAGAGCTAGAAGAACAGAAACAATGGCAGATGCAGATGCTATTGATGCTATCTCAATTGAATTGAAGCCATTGCTCCTACTCCCTTGGCTCTGAATTGTAGGTGAAGCAGCATAATTCTGTGACCCAGTAGCACTTCCTGGATCTGGAGTTGGAACTGTTAACGAGAAAACATGGCAAGGCCGTAGATAAGGGTTTCCAAGGACACTACTGCATTTCATCAGATTGTTACTTGATGGCAATGGCCCAGATAAGTTATTGAAGGAGACATTGAATGCTGAGAGCATGGTCACATTTGCTAAGCCAGAAGGTATCTGCCCAGAAAGTTTATTGTCATCAAGCAAAAGAGCAGTCAGGTTTCTCAAGTTCACAAGACTGTTTGGAATCTCTCCAGAGAGCATGTTTGAAGAAAGATCAACCACTTCCAAAGACCGCAATTCACCCAAAGTAGAAGGGATAGAACCATTCATTTTATTACCAGCCAAGGAAAGATACTTCAGGCCCTTTATTCGGCTGAGACTGGCAGGAATTTGACCTTGCAATAGATTAGAACTCAAGTTAAGAGAAACAAGAGCCACCAAATCCCCAACACCTGGGGGAATGAGCCCCATAATCTGATTGCGAGACACATCCAAAAGTTTGAGAGATCTACACATTGCACCAATATCAGCTGGAATCTGACCCGACAATCTGTTGTCGCTAATGTTAAGAATCATTTTGCCCAATTCATTACACTTATCAAACAGAACCCCTGGGAATGGTCCAGTGAGCTTGTTTTCTCCAGCTAAAAATGCATAAGTAGTTTGTTTTCCTGATCTTATATGAGCAATTGGCATGGACAGGATAGCACCAGTAAAATTATTGCCCCCAAAGTTATGAAGGACTACACTTTCACCATCTCCCACAAGCAACTCTACAGGACTCCCAGCCTGAGCTTGGTTTGCAAAAAACAATAGATAGGCAGATGATGGATCCAAGACGCTTGAGGGATATCTACCTATGGAAGGAACTGATTGGCAACTGTTGCTGTGGAAACTGGGGATTGAACCAGACAAGGAATTGCCACTAACATCAAACAAAGCCATACAAGGAACCAGAAGCTCCCCAACAAGTCCCCCATTGAGCCTATTATATCTCAAATCCAGATACCACATCTTATCACACAGACTGAAGCTGCGGGGAATCTCCCCACTGAAAAAGTTATGAGCCAAATTGATCATCTCCAATTTACCACAAGCACCCCAGTTACTCTGCAAGTTGCCATCTAGAGTCGCACTAGGTGCCCACAGCATCCTTAGATTTGGCAGAGTCATAACTTCCATAGGAATTCCACCCTGAAAAAAGTTAAAATCTTCAGTTGCAGAACTCGGTTGACCCAATAAATAGTTCCCTCTCAAGCTGTTAACATCCTGGTATGGATCAAACGTATTTGAAAGCACAAGCACGGATAATGCAGAGCAATATCCAAGCTCATGAGGTATCGACCCACTAAGACTATTTCTTGAGACATCCAACACTTCAAGCTTTCTAAGCATACCAAATTCAGGTGGAATTACTTCTTCAAACAAATTTGAATACAGCAACAGTGTCCTCAAATTACCACAATTCCCTAAACTACTGGGGATCCCGCCAACAAAGAAGTTACCAGACAAATCCAAATGTTCAAGTTTCTCACAATTGTATCCAATTTCACTGGGCACTGACCCAGCAAGCTGATTCAAAGACAAATACACACCCCTCAATCCACCAATAAATGCAGGGATTGTGCTGTTAATGCGATTACCAGCTAAATTTAGGAACTCCAAATTCGCACAATTGGCAAAGGAGCTTGGTATCTCTCCTTCTATCTTGTTAAAACCCAAATTCAAGACCTGCAGATTTCTTAACCCGGAAAAGAAAATTGGCAACGACCCAGTTATCAAATTACCCTCTAGATCAAGAACCTCTAACTTCTCCATGCCCCATATTTCACCAGGGATCTCCCCACTAAACCCATTAAAGGGCAGTGACAAAACCCTCAGCTCAGTTAACTTGGCAATCGAAGGCAGCAATTTACCCACTAAAACACCACTACCACTCTTACAATCTCTCCTAATCCCAAACCCATAAAGTGGAAACTGAACAGAACCAGAACAAAAGAAAAGGCTTCCATTTTTACTCTTCTTACCTCTATTATCATACTTGTTACCATACCCAGAGATGTTAAGAGACACAACACGCGAGTTCTTGTCACAGAAAACACCAGTCCAAAAGCAGTGATTGGAGTTGATCAGATTCCAAGTAGAGAGCAAGCCTGACTGATCAGACACAGAGTTCTTGAACTCTAACAGCGCAGATTTGTCTGAATCGCCCAAAACAACACCGTTCAGCGAGAGATAAAGCAGCCAAAAGAGAGAAAAAGAATGCCATTTGATGACATAAGAAGAAAAACAAAGTGAACCCATTTTAAAACCCCCAAAAGGGTCTCCAAATATCATATCGGATTAAACCCTATACCCTTCTGTTCCAGTAGTTGCAGAGTAAAAAGAGAGGGTTTTTTGTCTGAAAACCCTAACCCTAATTTTCTGGGTTTGTTTGTTAAAGGGAATAGAAATGGAAAGCTAGCGAGAGACAAAGAGGAGAAAGAGAAAACGCGTTTTGCTTTTCTTTTTTTTTTTCTTTTTTTCCTTTTTCTTCATTTTCATCCATCTTCTTCTCTATTTTCTTTTACTTTCCTTAACTTTTAAAGTTAAAAAATCAATATAATTACTTTAAAAAAACTTCCAAAAAAGTTTTTAGGAGATTTTTTTTTTCATTTTGATGCTTCCAAAATTTAGCAACTTAACTCGGATAAACTTATAAAAAATGTAAAAAAAATTTACCCACTCTTAAAAAATTCAATTTTCTTATTATTCATGAAAAGTGAAAAAATTGGTGAATATACTGAACTACAATATATTTTTTTCTCTATATAACACATCTTAAATCACTAAATTAAATAATCTTTTTTAGGATCACTAAATTAAATAATTTAGCTGCAATAAAAATAATATAACTATTGATATCGAACAATAATTAAATCATTAGTAACTCTTACAAAATATAAAATATATATGCAATTTTTTTATTATTTTATACGTTTTCACTATTTTTTGTAAGAAAAAAATTGATCAACAAGAAAAAAAATTATTGGGAATTAGAGAATATTTTGGTGATGTGATTTGGGGGTGGCGGGAGAGGGGTCCCTAGGCTGTCAAATAAATGCATTAGACCCGTCAATTGGAGTTGAAGGGGTTCTTCCTCGTGTTCATGGTCATGGTGGTTGGCCTTTGTAGTATTTGTACTACTAGTAATAGTTGTTTTTAGACTTATAGTGGAATTGTCAACCCTTTTAAGATAGGATTAATTAAAGGCATAACAATTCTCTTATATCTACTTGTCAATTTCATATTTTAATTTATAATTTTATTATTTATTTAAAGTATATTAATATAATGATATAATATATCTACTACTCATGTATTTATCTTTTTGATCAATTTAACTTCTTTATGTGTAATTTTTTATCAGTTAAATCCTTAAAATGTGGTATATATTAATTTATTATTTTATACTATATGTGTTAATAGAAGTTTAAAAATTATATTTTTAACAAATTTAGATATTAAAATGATAAAATTATAAATTAATATACCAAATTAATAAAAAATAATAAGCATTACGCCTTAATTAAAAAATATTTGTTAAAAAAGAGAGTGAGATTTAATTAAATTATTGAGAGAATAAAATTATTTTTTAAAAAATTAAAGAAAGATTTAAAAAAAAAGATTCTTCAAAGTTGAAAACGTGGACGAGGAAGAAGGAGTCCACGTGGGTTTGTCTTTCCAGAAGATAAGTGAGGTACCAGCTTGCACTCAAGCTTTAATTAATGTTTAATGCTAAAAATTATTGTTAAAAAAAGGTTAATCCTTTTCATGCGATTAGGTGCTTTTTTTTTTTTTTTTCAAATGACATTAGTACGTCAACTACTGGTAAAAAAAAGAGGAGGGAGAATTTAATTTTTTTTTTTTGAAACAAGGGAGAATTTAGTTTTAGATTATGAAAAAAAGTACTCCTGAATTAGTAGTTGTGAATTCAAATAATAAATATTTTAATTTTTTTATATAGATAAATATGTGAGGAGAGAATTTTTATGTTTATGAAATTCATCTAATTTTATTTTTTATACAAATAAAAACGTATTAAGAAAGTTCTTAAGTTTATAAAATTCATCTGATTTTATAATTTGAATTTTTTATATAGATAAATATGTGCTGAAAGAGTTTTTATGTTTATGAAATTCATTTAATTTCATTTTATATATAGATAAATATGTACCAAGAGAGATCTTATATTTATGAAATTCATCTTAATTACTTAGAATTTTTATAGTTACCGAATATTAGAGCTAATGAAGTGTGCATTTAAGAGCTAAGAGTGAAACAATAACAAGATAAAGTTTTCATAGTCCTATTACTACAATAATTTGAATGAAATAATAAAAAAATTATAATTATTAACATAAAAAGATAAATTTAGTAACAAACAAAGCAAAATCAAAATCAAAATCAAAATCTGCCCATCACTTAGCACAAACTTCTTCAATTCCAAACAAAATTTCAATATCACTAATTATACCACAAAAACTTGGTAGGGATAAGCAAAGGTATATGTAAGCATGCCCCTGCCCCTTCCTAATTGGAAAAGAAAAATTCATGTCTCAACCAACCTCCAGATGCGAAAATTATTAATTTTATGCTTAGTTTTTTTTAATCCAATAATCAGAAGCTAATCAAATTTAGCACGTATAAAAAAATTTAAAAATATTACAATCAATTTATTTTTATTTACCTGTTTATTTCTTTTCATAATAAAATTAACGGGAGAGTGACACCATACCTTCTAGAGGAGGCTGGCCAGCAGCCTCCACCACACTTACCGGCGGTTTTGATTTTGATTATGTCTAATTGCTGTGTATGAGTATGATTTGTCTGGGGACCCACACTACATTAAAATAATTTCAAAAGAAAGCAAACAAAAAGATGTTTAATCTTTGTTGAGGTAACAAGAGGCACATCCATACTTTATTGCTAAACAGATATAATATGTTTCCAGCTAATTACATTGGGTTCTTTAATCCCATTTTTCAAACACACTTAGGCTAAAAGCAAATCCACATTTCAGATCATGCAATTTTATTTTTTAAATGCTAACTTGCTTTTCATTATCTTTTACTATGCATACAATCTTTTGGTAATAAATTACAATATAGTGATGAAGGAATGATGTAAGAATGATGAAGGGGCGACGTATGGGTTGCAATTTGTTGTAATTACGCATGTTTGTTAAAATGATACTTCAATTAATCTCCGAGGAATTAGTTTACAATGTTAAAAAAAATTGTGTTTCTACTTAATGACATGAATTCAATTTTTTGAAATTAATATGTTTAAAAATAAATTTTATTTACATGTATAAATTTGATATGAAAAATATATTTTTAAAATCATCCGAAGAAATTAGATAATTTTATAGAACTGGAAAAAAATAATAATATTTCATTTAATTTTACGATAATTAAAAGATAGATTAATTCTTTTCAATGTGGATTGTCTAATTGATTCATATATATTTTTTAAAGTTATTGATATGTATTCAGGATTCATTGAGTTTTGATTAATTTATAGTTCGATTCGTGCAAGACTATAAAAGTAATCAAATATTTTAATAATTAATTTAATGTGACTGTATATATTATAACTTAAATCTGATAAATAATTTAAATAAAAAATAATTTTATGTCAATTAATTCTAATTATTGTTGATATTGATGTGTCCTTTTCATTATTTGATCCCCTTCCAAATTAGATGGATTAATTTATAAGGAAATTCAACATGAATCATCTTAATCATTTAATGTGAAGGGAATACCATAAATTGATATTGATTTGTTCATATTTATGGTGCATGTGTGTGGGTAGAGAATTTGCCAATCTTTTAAATAATTCACATCTCAATTTTAAAATGTATGTCTATGGAGCTCTGAAGTAGCATGTGATATTTATTTCCTCTTCGCCACTATTGTCCATCACACCTTGAATTTACAGGCTGGTTATATATCATCATTTCTTTATTGTAATTTTATATACAATTTAAAAAATATATATTTATAAATTTATGTGTATTTAATATATTCGAAACTTTTGTATTTGTTATTATATATCATTAAAAAATATTGCTTGTTGATTTTAGATATGCTATACTCTAAAATAAATACTTGATATATGCACGGTGAAGAATGAATTTATAGATTTTTTTAGTATTTGTGGTGGAGTGAAAGAATTGGTGTAAAGAAAATTAAAATCTTTCTTCCTTGGTTTATTACCAAATGTATGTGCCATAAATAAATAATTAAATATTATTTCTTGCTTTTTCTTTTGTTTTATAGCCTTGACTCTTGACTACCTCTTGTAACTGGCTTCTTGATTTAGTTGATTATAAGTTAATTAGTTAACTAAACTGATTAAACAAGCAAAGAACACCCACCCATCATCATTAGCATAATGCATCATTGTGTTATAAATAAATATTTGCCACTTTTTTTTCTTTTATGTTGTCAACAACAAAAAGTAAAGAAATGGAAACATTATAATGTTTGTTAAAAGAAAGTGAAACAAATTTTCCATCTTCTAATTTTCTGACTAATTAATTAATTTGTAAGAAATTTGTTTTTCATGCTTTGAACACAATAATTATTGGAGACAAGGAGATGACTTGTTTACCTTGATTCATTCAAGTAATAATGTTGTTTATTTCAGTTAAAAATAATAATAAAAAAAAAACACGAAAAATTATCTTATAATTTTACGATTTTAAAATTTTAAATATATAATTTTTTAAATATGTAATTTTTTAAGTATGTATTTTATACTATTTAATACTTTTTAATATATTCGTCTAATACCATTAAATTGGTCTTATATGGCACTAACGTAACATAAATATTATAGATCAATTCCTCGTCCATTCATTAGGCCATATCATCCATTTATTAGTCCACACCGTGACAATTCATTAAAAAAAATTCAAAAATCAAAAGCAAAACATAAAATCAAACAATTTTTGAGGGAAAATTAGAAGAGATTCTAAATTGAAAGCCCTAATGCAAATAACAATTAAAAAAAAAATTCAATCCAGACAATACCAGAAAAATTTCTTCTCCCCTTCTTTGTTTCCCCCAATTATTTCTTTAAAGATTCTTCGGATTTTCTTATTGATCCATAAATTTTTTTTGGTTGATTTTGATTTTGAGTTTGGTTTGGTAGGAGACAGAAATGGTGTGATCTCCAGCTTAAAGAACATCAATCTTTCAAAGCTAAACTCACCTTGAATCAATATTTAACCGTCGCTGCTTCATCTTCAGGCCTTCTTTTTTGTTTCTCCTCTGCAAGCCGCCGTTGTTGACCTGCAGGAATTCGTGAGCGAGCAATCAACCTGAACTAGTGTCTAACGCGCAGGAAGCGCGTGGGGCTCATGGGGTTTAAGTGCAGGTATGAGATGGTGTTCTGTGGGATGCACAAGTACCCAGAAATGGAAGATTGTGTCAAACGTCAAAGCTGTCAATTTTAGAACCGGGTGGCCAACAGAGAATATTGCTCTAGCTTCTGTCTATGGAACTACAATTGTACTAAGTTCAGATGGTAATCTTAACATCAATGTGCGACATGGTTGTTTGATGTTGATCTTGGTTTTGAGTATCTGGTTCGGTTTGATTTTATGTTTTGATGTGAATGCGACATGAAGATGTCCAAAGATTATGGACTATATATGAACAATCAATTGGAAATTCTAGCACGTGGCAATATGATGGTTTTTAAAATTGTCGGGATTCCATGAACATAATCTCAAGAAAATCCTAGAGGCATCATGGTTGAAGTTTACTGGGAGCAAGATGATGGCGGTATTCTACACATTTCTGGCCACTCTGCTGAAAATGCCAATGCCTCCAAAGTTGTTCGACCATTGATTTCTATAGAAATGCCTCAACTTTTCAACTCGAAATATTAAAGATTACCCACATTTGGTCAATGCATTCAACACATGGTACCGCCGCGCAATGCGACCCCCATAAGGGCACCTTTTTAAGAAAGACGGTGTGTTTTGGGTGATCAATGAACTATTTCCATCATCCGCTGCTTTGCAATTTTCTTCTGGATTTCTTATCCAAAATGTATATATTTTCATAGTCCATCCTACATATAAACTTCACCTCTGCAGTAGGAGCAAAACTGATCCTCTATTTTTCTTTCTTTTTTCCTTTTTTGGGCACTATCGTACGAGTTTTTTTAATAACTGATGATCAGCCTACATGTGACTGTTTTCCATGTCATGTAATGTACATAGTTCATTTTAATTTTTTTTATGCGAGGGGCTTTTCTTGCTCCTTGCCTTTTTAAAGTGGTGTTGCGGATGCATTACTGCAAAAATCTGTTTCAGGATCATGAAGTGGAAGGCCACATGAAGGAATTATACTGACTTCTAATTGATCCCAAATATATTAAACCGTGTAATTTTTTTGATAAAATTTAATTGTTGTTAACACTCTTACAACAACAAGAAGTGTATGGAAGGAATACGAGTATAGAAGAACTACGTTGTGACACCTGTTAAGGATGCCAAGCATACATTGTATGCATGTAATTAACACATAACATAATTATTTATGTCAAATTTTTAACTCACAATTTTACATATTTAACACATATCACACAGCTTCAAGCAATTCACATCTTTCTTTATATTATACATATACAATGCTCTAGCCTTAATACAAGATGTGAAAGTTTACTAAGCATAAGACGCTCAAGAAAAACTGAGGACGACCTCCTGCTGACCC
>CATIWM010027833.1:0-30242 GCA_949671775.1 Mallotus repandus | reverse complement strand
GCCGCCGAATTTTGAATTGATTATGGAGATTGATTCAGATACCAAAGATGGGTCTCTTATTCTCATCAAGCAAGGCGCTGAAGCTGTGAGTTCTCTTTATTAATTTTCCATTTCTAGGTATCTATTTAAGAGCAAAATTCTTTTATGGGTGAAGCGTTGTTGTTCTTCTCTTTCAGAGGGTCTTTGAGTCAAGTTTTGTTGGAAGGAAGTCAATTGTTAAAGAACGCTTCTCAAAGAAATATAGGCATCCTTCTTTGGATTCTAAGCTTACACTCAAGCGCTTAAATGCTGTGAGTTTTCTTTAGGAAATTTTACTTTCTTTTCTTTTCTTGTTTTGGCCCTCTTCACCACCTTTGCTTGAGTTATATGTACAGGAGGCAAGGTGCATGACAAAGGCTAGACGTCTTGGTGTTTCTACTCCGGTCTTGTACGCTATTGATCCTTTGTTGCATACCCTCACGTTTGAGTTTGTTGAGGGTCGTGCTGTCAAAGATATTCTTCTTGAATTTGGGTTACATGGTATTATTGAAGAACGGTTGGATGACATTGCTGCGCAGATTGGTGATGCAATTGGGAAGTTACATGATGGTGGCCTCATCCATGGCGATTTGACAACATCAAACATGCTAGTCCGTAATGGTACTAATCAATTGGTGAGTGATTTCCATCTGGTGCCCTTTTCTTGTTTTGTCATATTCGTTTCAGTTTCACCTTTGTGTTGGTATTACAACTAGAAATGTATTCTGCTAGGTTCTTATTGATTTTGGTTTGAGCTTTACATCAACCCTTCCTGAAGACAAGGCTGTTGATTTGTATGTACTGGAACGAGCCTTGCTTTCTATGCACTCTTCATGTGGGAATGTGGTAAGTCAAAAATTCTAGTTCTGATCTTTCCAATTTCACTTGTGCTCTGTTAGATTACTCATAGAATTTGTGGAAATAAAATTTGAGACATCGTGTATGATTACAATGGAAATACTTGAAATTTTAGAGTAGAAACTTGATCAATGATTTGATGGCACCATACAAATAAGTGCTAATTATATATATATATATATATATAGGTGTCTTTCTCATGTACAGTAAATGGTGAAATGGTGTTTAGATCTTGAATTGAAATTGAACTTCCAAAAGCTGAATTTTTCTCATGGCCTGCATTCTATGTAGATGGATCGCATACTTGCTGCATATAGGAAGTCCTCAAAGCAATGGTCCTCCACAATGAACAAGCTAGCCCAAGGTATTATCTACCTCTCCTGTTTGTTCCATTTTTGTATTGTTCTGAATTTTCATTTTCATCTCTAATTTTGCTTCTCACATTCTATTACAGTTCGCCTAAGGGGTCGAAAGCGCACCATGGTTGGCTAAGGTTTTCGACGATTGTCCTACACGAGGGAGAGAGGAATCGACTTCTGTTGTTTAGTTGAACTATTTAACGTTGTCTGTTGAATTGATTAATGTTAGGACAAATTTTGTAGATGTATCTGCATCTTGCAGCTGTATCCTTGTGCATTGACATTCAATCCGGTTTTTTCACGAGATCAAATTCCTGAAACTCCAACACTTACTGAAGGTGTGGCACCCAAATGAAATGATCAATAATACACAAAATGATGATGGGGAGGCTGAGTTGATCATTCCTGATGCAAGTTCATGTTTATATACTATTTGTTGGATTGAACAAAGAGTATATAGTGATTTGAGAAGGCATTGCGTTGAACGAAACTGAAGTTCTTCTTCAACTGCTATTGTGCATCACTTTCACAAAAATCCAATGTTCAATGGTTGGTTCCATGATAAAGATAAAATGTGTGGGTCCAACGATCCAATGTTCATGGAGCACAGGTTTTCCCCCAGAGTTTGTCTTGCGCTTTATATTTCTGAAAATCAAATCACATCTTTATTTTTTTTCGTCTTTTCCAAAAGATGGATAAAAAATTCCAAAACACGCACGTAAAACTCTTAGCCTTCGATCTCCTCTCCCTCACACAAACCCCATCCTTCTCCTCTTCAGACCCAATCTCCTTCTCTCGCACCAACAAGTCCTTTTCGCGCACAGAAATTCTCGGCATTGTGACCTCCTGCGAATGCAAACCAAACAAATTCCTCAAATTCACGATCGACGACGGCACCGGCTGTGTCACCTGCATTCTCTGGCTCAACCAACTCACTTCCCCTTATTTCTCTCGACGTAGCACACCAGATGTTCGGTTAATTGCCGAAATGGCTGCTCACTTCGCCTCAATTGTCAAGATCGGGGTTGTCTGTAGGGTGCGCGGGAGGATCACTAGCTATAGAGGCGCTGTGCAGATAACTGTGTCTGATGTTGTAATTGAAAGGGATCCTAACGCGGAGATTTTTCACTGGTTGCAATGTGTTAATCTTGCGCGGGATTGCTATGATGTCACCACCATTTGATGTGAGTAATAACAGCATTTTATGATCTTAAATTTTAGCTATCTTTTTATTGTGTTTGGTCTCTTTCTAGATTAAGGTGATAATGTGATAATGATAGATGGTAGAATTGGAAAAATTCTATTGCCTCTTGCAGAGGTATTACACTCCGCCAATGTATGAGAGTATCTCTTGGGTATCTATCAATTGTTTATTCCCTTGGAGTAGAATACTTGTGTACTTAACAATCATTTACTTCTCGGATTTAATACACTCGGAGCAGGCAAGTATCTTCGATAAAATATTAGGTTCAAGAGGTTATTGTGGAAATGGAGACTGTGAAGGCAGTTGCTGAGGGATGATACTGTTGTAGAGAATTCTGTTAAGGGATGATGGTGTTAACCTACCAGTATGGAGTTATTAGTTATATTTTTAAGAACCTGAGAGCTACAAAAAAGATTCATGCCAAAATGGTAGATAGTGATGATTGGAAAAATTTGACGTTTTGCCATGTGATACAGCAGAAACAAATAAATATCGATAGATTCATTTATGGCTAAGCATTTGAACATTACTTGGCAGTTGGCACGTATTACCGTTAGTTTGTCAACCACTGACTTGGGTTTAATTAGAGTTGTTCTTTGTGGACATTCTGAACCACTTGTTTCAGGGTTTTATAATTAATGCTTATCGGCAGTTGAAAGAACATATTCCTGGGTTGTTATTGGACATTTCGTATAGCGTCGATAATCCTGGAGTAACCTGTTTTAGTATTGAATGAACCTAACGACTGACTTGTTTGATTTGTTAAGAATAGATCATAACCTTCAATGTCTTTATTGTTGTTGTTGTTGTTGTTGTTGATAGAATAGCTGCTTCAACTTGTAGTTATTTTAAATGACCAATCTTCTGTTAGGCTGCCCTTTACGAAGTTTTTGTATCTGGAAACTAATGCTTGTAGTTTCCTATGTAAAGCCTTGGGATATGCTGTAGGCCTTTATATTTTGTTGTTCATCAACAAATCAAGTTTCTATATGTTGATGCAACGATCATAGAACTGTTAAAAAAAAATGATACATAAAATATGCTTTCAGAACACTGATTGTTCAAGCTGCTGTGGCTTGAGCATCACATTGCTTGAGGAGGTTGAGTTGAAACTTAAATCCTTCGGCTAAAAGGCAACTTGTTCATGTTAACCTCTCTCCTTGAGCAGGAAATTACTGGGTTGGGTATTATGGTCTTTCCCTCTCACAAACATGTTGACGTGAGAATGATGGATCATGAGGCGATCCTATCCAAATATTTTTGATGGGGTAGCATTATTATTGGAGATCATATAGTGTCCAAAACGCGGTATTTAGACTAAGTAACCCATGTCAAGCCAGATGGAAAAAGGCTGGCGTTGTAGTAGTAGTAGTAGTAGTCTTCACGATTTGATGGGCAACATGAAGGACAATGAGAGGTAGGTGTTATTAAAAAGAAGAGAGTGAAGGCAGGAAGGATGGTGACAAGGACTTTGCCCCGGTCAATGAAACGAAATATTTTGAGGGTTAAAATTCAATCTCAAAATCTCTACCAAAAGTGAAAACTTTCACATCAATATGAGGAGGAAGAAGAAGAAGAAGAAGAAGAAGAAGAAGAGCAAGTCAATCCCTTATTCCAGGATGGTCCTTAGTTAAGTTTTGACTTTTGAACCATATAAAATATGGATTTACACGTTGAGAACACACTGTCCTTTTGTAATAGAGTAAATAGAGGTGGAAAGTAGAAGAAAGGAGGTGCGTTCATCGTACACCCTGAATGATAAATCAACCGGTCAAATCCAAAGCTTTATCATTATTAATTCATAGGCTACATATTGAATTGTGTGGCCCTCTTCCAATCTTCTCCCGTTCCTTTTTCAGTTGGATAGAGATCGGGAGAGAGAAGGGGTCCGTAGGTTGGCGTACAATTTGGACAGCCCAATCTATTGCTTGGACATGTGGATTTCCTGTCACAGTATCATCGTTGAGGATGCATCCAAAGGCCCTACCCTACTAATTGTTTGGTATTTCATTATTGGGATTTTGAGAGTTCCTTCCAATTGAATTATGTTATTGTTAATATGGTTCTAATTTGATTGAAAATGATTTGTGTCACATCCTCTAGTAAAATGCTACACTAAGCAAACCATCTAAGCATGGCTATTTTTTTTTTAGCCCATCAATATTCAAAGTATAGTAAATTTTAATTAATTTAATTCAATCCAAATAAGATTATAAAAACGGTAAAATTTTTTTAATAATTAATTTAACACAACTGTATAAATAATTATTCGAATTCAATACCTAACTCAAATTAAAACAATTTCTTGTTAACTGATCTCAACAATAGTTGGTAAGCATGACTAATTTTTCAATTCAATGGGAGCAAGGGCACTACAATCTACATAAAAGCTCACTTGGTTTTTTTTTTTTGAAAATTTTATACTTGAAAAATACGCATATTAAATGTTACAACTAAATATTTGTACGTCATAAATAAAATTATTGAGTGCAATGTATTTTAGGTATTTTCTAAATTAAAAATTGTCAAATTCCTTAGAAACGGTTGTGAAATATGAGAGAAAGCAGTTGTGGTGGGTGGGTGAAAATGGGGAATTTAAAGGCTGAAAAAGCAAAAGAAACACAAAGACAATCTAATTCTTCCAAATTGGAGATGCTTTGCCCAAAATATAAATTGATCATCCTTTTGACTGCCTCGTCAGTCTATCTTCTCACTTAATTTGAACAAATCAAAAGGCTATCTTCGAAAAAAAAAAAAAATCAAAAGATCTTCTGCTATAATCACACATCCTTAATTTGCAAAAGACTAAACATTTTTCTATCAGAATAAAAACATTCATACTAGAAAATAAAAAGAATGTCTCATCATGGTATTTAGAGTTTTTAGATGTAAGAGAATGCTCCAATGCTTATGGATGGTGGACCATACATCCATTATTGGTGAAATGTAACCAAAAACATATGACAATTAGAGACATGTGTAGATAAGGAAATATATATATGTATATATTCTTTTAATTAATAAACAAATAAAAAGACTATATATCAGTGAGAAAATAATTAAATGGTAACTTATTTCTAAAAGTATTTTGAGGTGTAGTATTTGATTCTTATTATTACCGATTTAAAAGAGAAAAATTGTTCTATATTATACAGTCCATCAATGCTAAAGTCATATGATCTGTTAATTTATAAAAAAAAATAAAACGAACATATGAGTCATAAAGATACATGTTGCTACAATAATCAAATTCGTTATAATTTTTGTGGGAATAATGCTTAGGGTTGCAGTAGCACATAACATGTGGCAAATTGAAAGGGGATAAGGTACAATCTATAAGGATGGAAAGAGAAATCATAAATTCATATGATATCTTTATTGAATCCTGTCTAAGTGTATATATAGACAGATGTGGATGTCCTCATTAGATACCATTTTCATAGCTATTTCTTCTCTTTATATAATAAAAATGAAAATGAAAGATTTAAAGCTGTTGGTGGGATAGAAGAGAATCCCCTCTTTCCCTCTAGATAAAGCATTTAACTATAGGGCCCCATTGCTCTTTAATTTTGCTACCACTCTTCATCACAGCACTGCCTCTCTTCCGCGGTACAGTAGCTGTGGGGGTAGAATTGTTTCAATGGAGATATCAAGACCTGTCAAATTTAATGAACACCCACCTTTTGTATCGTATTTTTTTTTTGTACAAATTAATCCAGTTGGTAGAACTCCAAGATATTGTATTGTATTATATGTTGTCTTCAAGTATAGGATAGCAACCATGCTAACAGTTTCTGTATTAATAACAATCAGTGTGTCACCATATGTATATCTCATCATATTAAATTGTTGCCTAAGAACAGTGTCTGAGTTTTAGGAGAGGTTGAAAGATATTGTTCTCGCTAAATATGTGATTGGCTTCTTTTATTAAAGTTAATAATCTATCTGGGGGTTTAAATTACTCTTTTCTTGAAATTATTCTTTGGACATATTCATAGGAAAAGGCAAACAAGAAGCCAGTTGGTGTGGTGGTGAGCTAATCCAAAGTACTTACAAAAGAAAAGGGTACATTACTTACCAACCACCTACTTAATCACAAAATTTAATGCTTAATTACCCACTTAACGTTAACAGAAACAGAAGCTTTCTTTCTTCTTGTCTCCATGATAATGGGTTGCCACGTTGGTAGAAAAAAAAAAAAAAAAAGATATAGTTTAGCTGGACAACTATGACTTGTTCAAGCTTCAGAGTTCAGACAACCTAGCTATTATTGGGAACCAAATCACTTAAAATTGTTGATAGTGGAAGCTTCACTATGGTGTGGTGGGGTTGTAGCATAATAGTAATGGTTATAGTAGTTAGGGATTCCCATTTTAGAGATGAAGATTAGGGTTGTTTAGTTCCTATCTTTGGATTGTTTTGCCGTCAACTCCATTAATTTATCCCTTAAACACATGATGAACCAGTGTATTAATTGGCTGCTAATAGTCTTGAAATACGAATTTTAATTTTTTTTATTATTTTTTTAATATAAAGTAAGACCAATTAATCTAAGGGAACCTAGACACGGTCTCCCACATGTGGCATGTGAGCATTAAAGATTAGTCAATATAACAAAATCAAGATTTGAGAGTTTTAGTTCAAATAATTAAAAAAAAAAGAATTAAGAGCTTAAATCAAGAAAATTACCTTGTTCTAGCTAGGGGTATGAACATTAACATGCTTTGACATGACAGATAGATGCACAAAACCCTAGGAGTTGGCGTGGGCTATTGGGAATGCATTGGGCTAGATTTGGGGTTGGGGACCCTTCTTGGCCTAACAAGATCCTACATCCATGAAAATAAATGTAGTCCTTTGAGAGGGTACTCAAAGCACAAATTTTTTTCTTTTTATGCTTTAATCTATTCATGAAAAACAAGATTGAACTTTAGAAGACATCAAAATAGTAGAAATGAAATATACAGAAGGATGAGAAAAAATCATAGTAGAGATGAAAAGCCTAAAATTGGCACAATTGCCTTGTTTCATTTGGACACTAGTCTAGATCGGGTCAAAAAGAGCCTCTAAATTGCTTAACAAACCGGCACATGGACATACTACTAAAAAGCAACAAAGAAGGTTTTGAGGAGATAGATGCATTTGCTTCTTGACCTCTATAATGAAACATTAATTACACAAATCTCTCAAAACCCCAAAAAAATGTATATACATTACATGATAATATACATCGGAGAAATGAACAAAATCTTCTCCTATCTTCATACAAAAATTCCCTATGGTCAAGAACCTATGCCACCTAATATATTACATGTCTCAAAGCATGAACACCCACATTGAAGGAACAGTCCCTAAGACCCTAGCCAATACAACAACAAACATAATCCAAAGTACTAAGGATCTATATATATATATTCATAAAGAGGAGAAGCCATTAATAAACAAACCCCCCAACTCTTAAGTATATGTTCTCTTTAATCCTTTTTTTTTTCTTCTTTAAATGCCTTCTCTTTACCATCTAAGGACCAAATGGAGGAGTGAGTAATAGCAGCAGTACTGGCTTAAGGGTACAAATTAGTAATAGTATTAGTAATAGATGAAACCTTACTTTGCTGACCAAAGGGCAGTTCTGAGGTGAGGTGATAATAGTAATGGAGATAAAGGGGACAGTTTTGTGTTGGGTGTGACTTTAGTCCTGAAGGGGTGAGCTAAGTTACTACCATCCATTTGGCTCTTTTTCACTTCGAGTACCCAAGCAAGAACATTTCTTTAATTCTTTAAATAATAATAATCAAAACTTAGATTTAAAAAAAAAAGTGTGGGGTTTTGTAGAGTTGGCATTGGTTTTAGAGTTAAAATCAAAAAGTAGAGAAAGAGGGTGTGTTTGTGTGCGTGTGGGGAGCTCTTTAGCCTCGCAAATTTTGCACTTTATTCTCTTCTTCAAATTCGATACTTTGCTCTCTGTACCCAGAACGAGGTTTTTTATTTGTGTTGCCTAGAGAGAGCTATCTCTTTTATGTCTCCTGCATTGTCTTGTTTTACCCTCAGAATCTCATAGTTTTGCTTCTACGCATTACTTCTCTCTCGCTGTCTATTCCGTTTTTAATTGCCTCTCTTTCAGTTTCTCAATCTTTTTTCCTCATTGTGCTCTGTTTTCTCTAAACTGGACACAGTACGCCTCTGCTGGGCAACTGGGTAATTCTTGGATTTCACTTTCTTCTTTATGAAATGCCGAGGAACTGTGATTCTCTTTGTTCTCTCAATTGTTTTCTCTTCATTACCGGATGGAAAAAGCATTGCCATTGGTTCTCTTCTTTGTAGTTTTGATCACTGAGTTTTTATTTGTTGGTTTTAGTCAAAAAAGAGAAGGTTAAGCTTCTTCTTTGCTGATTCTTGATAAAGATTGTTTCTTTCTGTTCTTCAACATTCTTCACATTCTATTCCCTGCAAGACCCAGAAGAGATTGTGTGAGTGTTTGATGAAGAGGAACTGAAATTTACCATTTTTTTCATAAACAAAAACTTTCAAAACTGTATGAATTTGTGTAACAATGAGAGATGGGAACTCGAAGAAAAGCAAGGTGTGTTAGATGCCCAATAAAGAAAAGATTTCGGTTTTATTTTATGCGAATGTGCTGTAATTATTCCTGACTCTGCCTCTGTATTATTGGTGAAGCTTTCATGGCCCAAGACACTGGTCAAGAAGTGGTTCAATATCAAGAGCAAAGCTGATGAATTTCAAGCAGATGATGTTGTTTATGGAGGTGATTATTGGTTTTTATCTTCTTTTGGATTTTGGAATCTTTGGCAATTTATAGCCAAGAACAAAAATGGGACTTTATTCTGCAACTTGATAAATGAGTTGCTTTTGGATTCTTCTCGACCCTGAATGCTTAGCATTATTCTACATCCGAATCAACATTTGTTTTGTACAACAAAAATGTGTTTGGATTTTATTGGGGTCTGCTGCTTCTATTTGCAGCTAGAGATCTGTTAATTTGTTCTTTTCTGCATCTGAATTTCAATAATTTTATTTTTCTTCTTGCCCAAAAATGTTTTTGTTTTTTGTGGCGTTTGAATATATGGATTAATGCATTGGCACTAGAAAGAGCACAGCTTTATACACTTTACTTTGTTTCTTTTTCAGGTGGTGATGAAGATTGGAGGAGCAACTTCTCAGAGAGAGAAGCATGCACCATCAAGAAAAGCAGAACAGGTTCAGTATCAGTGTATTGCTTTGGACCACACCTCTCTCTAACCATTGAAAAACTTGATAAAAGGAATATTTGCAATTATTATGTGTTTTACTTTTTCATATCTCGCTCCCATTTTTTTTTCTTCTGAACTCATGCTTTGATGCACAGAGAGATTGAACAAAAGGAGCTCTGATCGTGTCCGGCGAAGCAAGATCGATATTGACACTGCACAAGTTACTGATGTTCACAATTATAGGTGTGTTTATTGGTGTTGCATATTATTGTTTTCTGCTCAGAGTTGGATTTTAATTGCTACCTGACTGCAGGATTTTTGTAGCAACATGGAATGTGGCTGGAAAATCCCCTCCAAGTTATTTGAATCTTGAAGATTGGCTTCATACTTCTCCTCCTGCTGACATTTATGTTCTTGGGTATGCCAAGTTAATCACAATGTTCTTCTGTTTCATTTGTTTTAGCCAAGCAAGTATTGTGATGCTAAGCAAACCCCTTTTCTCCTTTGATCTTATCGATTCAGGTTTCAAGAAATTGTCCCTCTGAATGCTGGCAATGTCTTAGGTACTGAAGACAATGGCCCAGCAAGAAAATGGCTAGCTCTTATTAGGAAGACCCTTAATAGTCTTCCCGGTACAAGTGGTGGGTGCCATACACCTTCTCCTATCCCTGATCCTATTGTAGAATTGGATGCGGATTTTGAGGGATCAACTAGGCAAAAGGCCTCTTCCTTCTTCCATCGCCGCTCCTTTCAATCATTGAGCCACAGCATGAGAATGGATAATGACATGACAATGCCACAACCTAGACTTGATCGGCGTTTCAGCGTTTGTGATAGGGTTATCTTTGGTAATAGACCTAGTGATTATGACCCTAATTTCAAATGGGGTTCCTCTGATGATGAAAATGGACCTGGGGATTCACCAGGTACAAATTATTCACCAATTGACTATAGCGGATCCTTCTCAATGGAGGACAGAGATAGGCAAGTAGGGCAGTCAAGGTACTGTTTGGTTGCAAGTAAGCAAATGGTTGGGATATTTCTAACAGTGTGGGTTAAGAGTGACCTCAGAGATTATGTTCGTAACATGAAAGTGTCTTGTGTAGGCAGAGGATTGATGGGTTATCTTGGAAACAAGGTACATCTTTGCTTAATGGAAATTTTCTTAAATCTTAGCAAAGTTGTGATGAAATGAGGCAAAAGAAAACAGTGTTCTTATCCTCTTGAGTTTTGCAGGGTTCAATTTCTATTAGCATGTCATTGCACCAAACAAGCTTTTGCTTCGTCTGTAGTCATTTAACATCTGGACAGAAGGAGGGAGATGAGTTACGGAGGAACTCTGATGTCATGGAGATCCTTAGGAAGACAAGGTTTCCAAGAGTTCGTGGCATAGGAGATGAGAAGTCCCCCCAAACAATTCTGGAACATGAGTGAGGCCTTATATCTTATCTGTTTTCAATTTTTCTCTGTGATCTTTTTTGTTTCTTCCTTTTTAGACTTGATGAAGTTATAGCATCCAAACTTCATTCTGTTGATGCAGTCGAATTATTTGGCTTGGGGATTTAAATTATCGAATTGCCTTGTCTCACCGTACTGCAAAGGCTCTTGTAGAGATGCACAACTGGAGGGCATTGTTAGAGAACGACCAGGCATGTTGCATATCACTTTTAGTCTGATAGAAGTGTAATTTGGCTTTCTTTCCTACTGGCTGTAGGGCTTCACATTTCCTTTAAAAATAAATGCTAAATCTCACCTCTCTGATGGTTCTTACTTCTTACTTTCAGCTTCGGATAGAACAGAGAAAGGGGCGAGTTTTTGGGGGATGGAGTGAAGGGAAGATATATTTCCCTCCCACCTACAAGTACTCTAACAATTCAGATCGATATGCAGGGGATGACAGGCACCCAAAGGAGAAGCGGAGAACCCCTGCATGGTAATCTTTTTTTGCTTCTTATTAGCTTTCGTCTGAAAAAAATGTAAACTATAATATGAGTGATAGAATCCCATGCAATACCTTCATCTTCATGGTGACAAGTCACTGTGATATTTTGTAATCCTCTGATTGCAAAAAAAATAATCAGTATTATATGCGTGTAGGTGTGATCGTATATTGTGGTATGGAAGAGGCCTGAATCAGTTATCTTATGTTCGTGGGGAATCAAGATTCTCAGATCATAGACCAGTTTATAGCATTTTTTCAGCTGAGGTTGAATCCATAAATCGCTGCCGAATCAGGAAAAGCATGAGTTGTTCCAGTTCCAGAATTGAGGTAGAAGAGTTGCTGCCGCATGCAGGATATACTGAGCTAAATTTCTTCTGAGGGATGGAATCCTGAGTTGTGGATACTGCAAGTAACAAATTGAAGGCAATTAAATGTGCTGCAGCCAAAGGTAATTTGCCGCATTAGATTGGCATGAATTGGTTTCTTTCAGTTGCAGGCATATTCTTGCAATTTTACTTCACAATTCAAGCATGCTCTTATGTTCCATGTGCAGGAATCATATTAGTACAAATTTTGTACAGAATGATATTCCCCAACGTTTCAAACCTTGGCTTGAACTCTCAGTTTGGTAAGTGCTCATTCTACATGCATTTATTCAATTTCATTTTTCATGCATTCCAAGAGAAATATAAAGAAGCTTAAATGGTGGAAGCCCAAATGTAGTTTCCAGCCATGCAACGCTATGTACTTTTTGTTAAAAAAAAAAAATTTAAATTCCATACTGGAATATTTCTTGCACTGTGCATATTTTCTTAAAGTATTGTTGTAAAATCATGTGTTCTTTCCAATTAAAGTTTTCGGTTAGATCTTATTTATAACTATTATTTTGGTCCCGTATATTGCAGGTGGGCACTGTTGTCATGAAACTCTGCCTTGGCGGTGATAGAGACATTCTATTGCCTACAATCCAATAAAGGTTGGTCCTCCACTTTCTTTCCCTTTTCTGTTTAGTTGTGATTATTCTTCCCAATTCTTTATTCTGATTTCTCCCAATACCTTTTTCCTGAATCACAATAGGTACATATTACTTACATTTTTTGATAACTTGTGATTCAGCAAGATAGCAGCTTCAGCATTTTTCACATAAAAAGTTGTAATTTGCAAATACAACTACTCCTGGCTCTGTGAGAGTATAATTGGACATAGTAATAAGGTAAGAGAAGTTTAACATGTTATAACCTATGTTCTACAGCGTACCTTGCAAACTTTGGAAGTTACAGAAACAGAACTCTAAATATCTCTTTCTTGTATATATAATTTTACAGGGCAATACTTGCTGCTGAGTTTTGGAGCTGTTTAAAAGTCTAATTTTCTCAACTGCTGAATCTGTAAAGGGAAACAAATGAAATCATCGACAGAGGTTACACCAGAAGACAATTGGAGCATCAAAAGTGCTGTTTCTGGGTTGTCTTTATCTTTTCTAATTGACTGGTACTAATATACAAAAGCTTAGTAAAAAGAAGGGAGTGAGGGATGTGATGGTTACTCATCACAAGTTTTAAAAGAACGAGGATCTGGAGTTCTGGTGGGATATATGAAGCTTCTTTTATTTTTTTTGGTTCTGTTGTTGCAAATGATTTTACTGAAAAAGAAAAGTAGTACCCTGTAGCTTGCTTGATCATCTCTATTACATTTTATCTTTCTTCTCAGTACAAGTTGCAAAGGCAGGACATAAAAAGAAGGGAAAAAAATAATAAAGCAAGAACAGCTTGTGCTTTGTTATGCAGGCATGTCAGGTGGTTTCGAGGATGTCCTCCTGTAATTTATTTTGAAATTTGATTTTTCTGTCACCACATCACTAGTTCTGTTGCCAAAGCCTTTTCTTTTTTAATGGACAGTGTTGCCTGCCTCCATCAAATGGCTCTTTTTGTTTTTTGTTTTTTGTTTTTTTTTCATTTTTTCAAGAGATTTACAGGAATGAAATGCAAAGAAGAAAAAAATTGTGAGTTAGGAGTCAACCAGAGTTGTACAACTGGTGCTTGGCAGCTCAACTTGCAAACCACTTGTTTTCAGTACAAATTAGGTGTAACTGACCTACCAACCTTCCCCAAAACAAGAAATCCATGAAAGTGATGGGCTAAAAAAAAAAAAAAAAACTGCTGCTTCCCCTGTAACACACCTCTTGACATTAATGCGGGCACTGAGCAAAATTCACCGTTGCTCAGTAATAAAACACCAATAGCAATGGGGTATGCAATTATGTTTGCTCCTATTGGTAGTGACAGCACTCTCTGATCCAAATCGCAGAAAGGCCAAGAAGGAGAGACCACCACACTGCCCTTTTCATCTTTGCTCAAAGTGCCCCATTTCAAGTCAACTCATTCTATCTTTCAAGCTCTATCATCCAAAGTTGGACACTTCATTTAAAGCACATTGTAAGCAAAAAATAGTTCCAGATCATGCAGATCAGCAAACACCATCTTTTGTTGCAAGTATTTGGAATTTACTTGCGTAAATGACCTCCATCCCACAAGCAACAACACCCAATCTTTAGAATATAAATTTATATCTTGTTGAAAACTATTTATATATTGCGTAGCTGTCTATTTGGTGTGTATTACACCTTTAAAATATTTTTGTGATGTATGGATGTGTACATGTATCACGAATTTAATTATCGAATCTAATCCATCCCAAATAAATAAAAATCTTTCTTTTTTCAAAAAAAAAACAGTCATATGTACCCAATTGCTTATGTTTATGAATAGAGGGATTGAAATATAGAAGTGGGTCAAAACATGTTTATAGCATACAAAATAAAAGCCAAGAAAGCATCCTAAGATGTAATTGTTTCATCAAATCATAGTTAGAACAAAAAGAGCCAAAAAAAAGTTCAAAACACAATTAACTATATTTGGGTATGTAGCATTAAACATTGGCCAAGGTTAAAAGATGCAAGATTTCCCTGTGAGGGTGGCAGCCTGGGACAGGGTCACGTTGCTTCAGAGACAGTTTTACAAGAAAAATAGTACACACCCGTCGCCCATCAGTTACGCCTCACCATGGATGAGAGGTGAAAAAGTTAAAAAAAAAAAGAAAAAGAAAAATCTCAGAACAGTAAAATAAAACTACTGCGACTGTTGCTTACTATCAAACAAACGGCCTTATGTTTTTAGGGACATGTCACCGTCTCTCTTCTCTGGTATTCCGTGCCCTCCCTCATGCCTTTTATTTTTTTTCACTTTCGTTTTATCTATTCTATTAACTAGCGCGTGCAGTTCAATCTTATCAGAGACAATATTCGTGGTTTTTACGCGCTTAGTAAAGTGTTGGGTTTTTCTTTTTCTGTGGTAAGGTTGACGGGCAGTTAAATAGAAAAAAGGGTTGTGCTCCTTGCTTTTGTTGGCCAGTGTACACGTGGCAATAAAGCAAGAGTCCACAAAGACAAAAGCTTTGGCCCAACATATTCTGCCATGTGGCGCCTGGTTCCCCCATAGGAATTTGTCAGCTTAGACTGCACAAAACTAATTAAGAATAAAAAATAAAAATAAAATAGTTTAATTGATCCAGTACGAGAAATTAAATTCCTTAAAGAGGAACCTGAGACGTCCAATTCTCTATAAGGCTAAAATCCTAACCACTGCAATTGCACCTAGGGTGGTAGTATAATCGACATATTGCTAATGGTTTTTATTCAAAATTAATGAAAAAAGAAAGTGTTCTGTTCCATCAATCAACTAAACTTAAGTAATTTTCATTTTAAATTTGGATTTTTTTTATATATATTGACATTTACATGTTTTTTTTATAATTTTTTTTTCAAAAATAAATGAAATGAAATTTATTATAACTGACAATGATTATTTTTGCTTAAATGATCTTTCGAGTTAAATTAAATTAATAAAATTTTAGAAAACTCTAAACATTATGGTTTATATATATATACATTTTTTCCATGTCTGGACATCTTTATATTGATGCAAACAATTGGATTGAATTGATTTAAACTTTGTGCAGACCAATAATTATTAGTTTATAATATAGAAAAACTCATACGATAAATTTTTGTGTCTCTTTCATGTATAGCGACCTCAAGTTTGAATGACAATATGGATGGCACGTATGATCAAATACAGATAGATATATATTGGTTATTGCATGTTGTTGTAGCTAGGGTTTTGACCACCATATATTTGATTTAGACAACCTCAATTTTATACATGTAACATCTGTATTCGAAGGAACAGTGCTAAATATTAAAATGTGTGTGTATATATATATACACACTCAAAAAACACAATCAAAAGTTGATTCGAGGGAGGGGCCTCCTTGGATGAAAAGAAAAATGATGGGGCCTATAACTTCCAACAAAATCTATTTATGTATGAAAGCTGTCTCTGCCCCAGAATTTAAGGATTCAAAACTTTTTGATTATTCATGTCTGTTTGACTTAACTACATCATTTGGGTCTCATTAAATCAGGATAATTAAGAAGAAAATTCCAAAGAAGAAGAAAAAAATAAATAAGAAAAAAACAGCGATATTATGTATGTATAGTAAAGTGGGGTTGGCTGCACAAGCAAGCAATCCAATGATAGATATAAAAACGACATGTTTGGACGTTTATAGGCTAGCGTTTTGGAGAATCTCCTAAAGCCTGCACTGCACAGACGTGACATTTGTCAAGTTCTTTTTTGCATGGGGACCCGGGAATTCCCTTCCTCCCAAATTTTCAATTTCTGCAAAACCTTTTTTTTTTCTTTTTTTTTTTTAAAAAAAAAACAATTAATCATCATTATCGTCCAATCTGTTATACCTCTGTTCATATAATATATCTAAGTAATCTAATAAATATATAAATGTATTCAATTAACTTTTAGTTGATTTCACGGTTTTTGTTGCAGTTCTATAAAATTATTTTTTGCATCATTATTTTTATCAAAAGACAAATTTTAAAAATAAAAAATTATCATTTTATAGACGGATACATGTTACCGTGAAACAATACATATATACCCAATATATATTGAAAATGGCAGTGGAGTTTTGCTCTTTGTTGTGTAGGACTTGACAACCTAGCCCTCCCCAAAAATCCTCTACCTTGTTTAAAAATTTATATATAATTCAAATATAATGTAATTATCTTTTTTTTAATGAATCAAATAAAATATATTTTATAATGTATGCTTAAAATTTATGCATTTCATTTACTAAAAAGATTGCTTGCATATGCATGAAGGTGGTGGTGAGAATCCTATTCTTTGAATGAGAACAAACGGATTGAGACACAACCCATTCCTAACGTGCTATGGAACATGGAAACCCTTATTTTTTTTTGTCCTTATATTTTGATATTTTGTTTGTGGCTCAGTCTCTTGTAGACAAGAAAATCCTTTGCTATGGACTGATGTTCATGGTCTTTTGTAGATATTGTCTCAACCAAAATCTGATTTTTTTACATACATTTATGTTATGAAATTAATGGCAGGAGGTACGTAGTTGCAATTGTTTCTGTTAAGGGAACATCTATCAATTTTTCCTCTATTAAATTATCCAATTTTTCCTCTACTTAACTACTTTCAACAATGTAATTTTTTTTCTTTTTGCTAATTAACCCCACAAATCAAACTTTAGAAAATTAGCTGAGAATTAGTAAACTAAATGAAGGGGACAAAAAATCCTAGTGGGGAAGGCAGGGATGGCACCTTGGCTTTCTGTTTTCTCTTTGAAGCAAACAATAATTTGCTTTTAAATATATATATATATTCGACAACCGAAACTGATATGAGGAAGCCAAAAAAGAAAAGGAAAAGAAGGCTGGCTCGCCCTCCCAAATTCTATTAATCTCTTACTTGTGTATATTATTTGACTGTTGTCTCTCTCATTTTGAACATCTTGGCTACCACCAGTCCACCCCACACGCACCATATGGCCTTGAAAGCATTATATACTATGATATCCAAAAAAAAAAAAAAAGACGCTTTTGATCCGTCGAACTTACACTCCTAAAAAGAACTGCAACAAGCCTGGCTACTGTACATTTTAACAAGGAAAACATCCTGTGTAATCCTATTGAAACAAATTGAGCATACATGCATGTGTAAACTTTTTTCTTTCCTCATATTTGAACACACACACACATTTATATATATAGTGTTCTTTTCTGGCGGAGATTATGCTTTTTGCACCCCTTTTCCACTTCCATTTACAAGTATATATGCTAATTCTCAAGCTGACAACGATGTATAATGTGCAGATTAAAAATCAAAATAAAGAAATGCATGACCTCCACTAACATTACATGGTCTGAACACTACCAATGGACCACTTTGCCAAATGCTCCCTATTTTAATTGCATGCACGTTTGAATAATTTTCTCTCATAATATATAGGGAAATTGGAGAAGATCACTAGCAAAGGAATAAAATTTTGAAACTATACTTGAGGGTTACAAATGGACCTCACATGCACTTGGGTATAAGAGATATAATTAGCACCATCCCATCATCATCACCTAATCTTTATATATTTTTAATTGCTTGAATAATTATTATAAACTAATTTAATTAATTATAGAATTGTTTGTTAGTATTATTACTATAGGTTTGTAAATGTAGGCAGCTGCGGCTCCCCAGGGAGTGACATCGTTGTGTGCATCCACATGTCAGGTAATAATTGGATTAACAACTGCAAATCACCTGACTTCAGGCTCGAAGGCTACAAACAAAGCACACGTCTGAGCAAATGTACAGGTTTGCTTACGCATGCTGCCATTCTCTGATGTATCAGAGAGGCTGGAGCTGGAAGGTTTCTTCTACCACATGACGTCAAGGCACCACCTTTTCATTAATTAATTTATGTTGAAACTGATAAAATTATTATTTATGCGTGCTTCAACAGTTTTTTAGCTAAGCTAGGTGAATTTTTTCACCGTAGTATATTAATCTCAAAAAAGGGTAAAAATTTTGTAAATTCTTAAATCCTAATTTATAAGAGAATTGGAGACCTGCTTATATGAGTCTAGCTATACGTGTAGAACGGGTTACGACATTACACTGTAGATGCATGGCATGGCCATTTCATGTAATCAAGAAGAAGGCACTCTTGCTGTACCGTACCAGTTTATATATATATATATATGGACGTAAGAGCACATGAGAAAGAGCAGTCAGCCAGCAAAACAGACAGCCAGCAAAACAGACTAGGAGAAAATTGGAGTTTTGAGGTTGAGAACTGAAAGAAAAATTGAAGAATAATCGATAAGAGATTGGTCCCCCAATATGATCAAGGACAGAGATTCAGGAATTAGTTCTAATGACTTAGTGGTTTACTGACATCAACCTCACGCTTGAAAGTAACACAACACAAGCGCAACAACATGTAAATATACATATTTGGCCTGCACCTGCACAGGCACAGGCACACACAGCCTGCAATTCTTTGGGAAACTAAAGAAAAGAAAATCATCAATTTCTTCACCTTTTCGTCCATTTTCTTGTTTTTTCTCTTCAATCATCATCATCATTGCCACATGGCAATTACTACCCCAAAACGCTTAGTGTCTTAAAAACCGTTTTTTATTTTATTTTTCAAGGTTGCACGAAAAAAGCAAAGCCTCTAGAGTAGCTGAGCAGAGGCATATGCTCTTTTAATACGTTGGTGGTGGTCTAAAAAGAAAAGAAAAGAAAACAAGAAATAAAAGTTCCTAAGGTGACCTAAGGAATAGAAATAACACAATAAGTGGAAAATAATTTAGGTAGGCAAGGTATACCTTTGCAATTACTACATGACCAGACTACTAAATTAAGCATTCATTATGCATAGATGATGTCATATAAAGCTTATCTCCTCCTTTCTAATCTAACCCTCTTCTCTTGGCTTTAGCGTTCATTTTTTTTTTTTTGTCTCCATTGCTTGTTGAACAAGCAGTGTCAGTGCCACTGATCTATATCAGTTGCAGAGATAGAATACAGATAAGAAGCAAAACTCACACGAGGGTTTTCTCTTGCTAGGCCTTAATGGTACGTAGTGATAGTGTAGTCAACAAGGCAAGACAATAACACCCTCTTCAACTCAGAGATTGACTACAGTATATGATCTCATTCTAGGTGTAGAGTGTGTCATCTGTATGTATTACTGTGCATGTGATCAAGAAGAAGGTATCTTTCATCACTACCCCACCACCACGTGCATGTATGTGTATATATACATATTCTACTCTCTTATATATTCTTGCTTCTTTTATAGTCAACCCCTCGTTTTCTACAATGGTTTTTAGACTGCTTCTCGAGTACCTAATTTTCCACGGAAATTGAACCAAAAAAAAAAAAAAAAACACTATTTGAGATGTAAAATACCCACTTCCAAGATTCGAAACTTGTCATCCATCATCTGATTCAACTTTCTCAGCGCCTAGTCTGGGCTACCTTGGAGTTTTCCATTGCAATTCTTCATTTTTTTTTCTTTGGAGTACCATTGGTGGCTCATCATTTCATTTGTAGTGCAAGTCCACATCAAACACAGTAACATCAAAGCTATAATTATGGCCTGTAAAACAAGATATATCTGGCAAATTAACGAAATGTTTAAATGTGATCAAGAATTATTTTGTAGGAAAGAATCTGAGAACTCGTACAGAAAGTAGTCATACCTGTGGATGCGGCAGGCAGGATGAAGAACGGAGCTGCTATAAACTTATTAATGGGCCGCCCAGAGAAGAAGAAAACATCAGCCAATGGGCCATATGGAGAAAAGAGAATAGAAAGAAGAAACCCAGGGCTTATGTTGGTAACCTAATCCAGTCCACCAAAAAACTAAAACTGCACTTGAATTACCGGTGACTTGCACTTATTAGATCCATAAATAGGAAAACAGCAACACATATCATCAGAACAATTTGTACAATAGACTTGATCGATGAAAACTAAACAGGAACAGATGTCATCAGAATACCAACAAATGTACACGCTAATAAATGCCATCATCTGATCTGAGTTTTATATGATACATTCAGCTATCCATGCAATTTGAACAGTGAAAGCTATATGCCCAAAGGCCATTGTCAAATTCAGACTCTCTAGGTTGATAAAAAATCATTGCTTTGCAGATTTGGAATCTGGTTTTGAGTGTATGAAGCTTGAGAATGTGGATTTTACATCAGATCAAGCTCTTGCTGTGCAGATTTAAAATTCTGATTTAACTGAAAGAAACCCTTCAGTTTATTACATCCTGTAAGTGTCAGCTAGCAAAACGGATTCATAAATCCTAGTGTGTCAAAGAAACTGGAACATGCGAGAAACAGCACTAATAATTCCTCTGGTCCTAAAGAAAAAATATAATAATGATACTTCTAGCTGAATGATATGTCAGCTAATCTAATCCATTGTGCAAGCCAATCTAAAAAACTCGCAGCTTTGCACTACCCAAAGAGTGCCAAGTCACAAACTAGACATGTACAAGGTGTGCTTTGATTTCTTTGAGTTCAGAATAAAGTTGATTTATCACCTATTCATTCCCCTGTTCGAAGTCTTTTGTTTCATTGGTTTCTTACGTGCATCCTCCGCTGCCTTGTCAATTGAAATTACTATATTGCGGCACTCATGGGTACAAAACGCAGAGTCGCTGCATTAAAAGTATAAGTGTCAGTCCAATAATTGCTTAACTCAGTCAAATTATTATGACATTGTGTAGAATTGCAATCAATATTTTTGAAACCCAACAGTTTCACAATGAGAAAGTGACTTATAAAAGATCCCCTGTATCAGGTAGAAAATAATGCTTTCATATATTTGAATTAAAAAAAAAAAAATATTAAGATCAGACATACAACAGGCCAGGTCACTATTGAGTGAGGAAAAGATGGTCATCAAAAAAGCAATTTTCAACTCAAAATGTTGCAGTAAGGGACTGGCAAGAAGAACAAGATAACTAAGAAGAACACGATAACTTTTTTTATCAACTCTTTGACAAAATTAGCAAGAACAAAAATCTTTGAGCCTTCAAGCAGGCATCTATGATCCATGTGTAATCATCGTATAAGCCTAATACATCTACAAGTGGATATAAGTATTTAAATTTGGACTTGTTCCTCTGTAATTTCAGGGAGCAACCAAACACTATCAAAACAAACAAGAAAAAAACTACATAGCGTGAACTACTCTTTTCATTCTTCGAATGTTTACGCCATTGTTGTGATCGAACAGAGTTATTTTACTAATAAATTTGCCTCATTTGTTAAATATTTAGAACAGCAGGCCCGCCAAAATCTTTCTCAAATCTCTCAGAAATTGGACAACGAATAGACTGAACTTTGGCATCTGAATTACAAAGACAGAGCAAAGAGGAATCAGTCTAACACAACAAGAATTTTGCAAAATCAAAACATTAAATTCAGATTCAATTTCAAGAAATTAAACACGTCACAAAGGTTAATTAAATCTTCAAGGAAACATAAGAGACATTGTTCAATCTCAACAACTACACAAGAAACAAAAGAATTCAAATAAAAGAATCTGAAACCAACAAGCAAGAAATCGAAAAGTTACTTACTTGTAGAGGAAGATATCTTTAGTATGGTCCAACCTCTTCTTGCACCCGTAGCACCTTGCAAGGAAGTCTTCCTTGCCACGGCGGTCGAGTGGAGGTGGAGAAGACGGAGCTGAGAAGATATTCTGGCGAGACTGAGTAGTAAGCTGCAGGTCAGTCTGCAATGCGGAGGTGTCCGGAAGGATCTCCGGCGAGGAAAGTGGCGGCTGGTCGAGAAGTGTTAGGTTAATGAAGCTCTGGGAGCTGCCGGAGCGATAGCGCTTGTTTGCCATGATTTGGGGGAGGAAGAAATTTAGGGATTTTTTTATTTGAGAAAAATGGAAGTGAAAAGGATGTGCGTGGTGTGGTGTGTTGTGTCGTGTGTTCTGGTGGATTCAGTTAAGCAACCCTTTTTATAGGCTACTGTGGGTCCCTGTTTTTCGACGAATTTATGATGACACGTTATCATTGTGTCCATTTTGTATAGTGCGGATAGAGTTGGTTATGTGTTGCGATATGTACGATAAGAATCCATGGATTTCTACTTTAACCAATGATTGAATTTTTATTTTGGATAACTAGTGACAATAACTAGTGACATAAACAATATCGCTGGTCGTGACATTTTACCTTACATCCCTTTATTTATTAGTTTATTCTCTTTTATTTTTATGATTACAATAATGATTAATTAATTATAAATAATAAATAAAATACCTTTTTTTTTAATTTTTATTCCATTTTTCATTTATTTCAAAATATAAACCAAACATATTCAATTTAATGAAAATATATATGAAATATATTTTCATAGAGCAATGAAAATATATTTCTTTCAAGTTATCAAGAAACTATTTTCATTTAAATAAAATTTTAAATTTGAGTCATATACAGTTACATTAAATTAATTATTAAAAATGTGTAAATCAAAATAAATTAATTAGAATTCAATGAAATTTAGATATTGACAGTTACCTAAAAAATATATATATTTCATTTAATTTTAATTTTAATTTTACATTTTTAAATTTTTATATTTAAGTAGTCCCTATTAATTTTATTTATTTAATAAAAATTAAATCAAAATTTTTTACTTATATTAAGGAAAGTATTAGTACCATTCACCATAAAAAGAATTACACAAAATCATCACATTTTATTGATATAGTTTGTCAAATGCATAAAATTAAATTTAAATTTTATATAGTCAATAGTTCACATCAATTTGTACATTGATTTCGTATAATTTTAAAATTATTTTATGTAAGATAAATATTTTATTTTAATTTTTTAATAAAAATAAGGAAATCCTATGCAATTTTTAGTCTGCACTCAAAATAATGTTATTATTTATTTATTTTGATATAATGCAAAGTCAGTGTTCAAATTTGAAATTATTGAAGTAAATTAATTTTATCATTTGATTAAGCAAATACAATTATATTACAACCTAAGAGGCTCCCTCAAAAAAAAAAAAAAAAAAAAAGGCCGAAGCTTCTTGACGCGTAAGCATGTTGCCTTAATACTTCCTAATTTTGAGAATGACAGGTCAGGTCTAAGTACGCCATAATTGTTGCAGTCAATTACGAGAAATAAATGAAAGAACAAAACAAAAGGACCAATCAATTAAATTAGGCCAAATATACAATTTCACCTTTGAATTTTATTCAATTATTTTATATTACCTCTCAATTTTTATTTTATTCAATTTTACATCTTAATTTCTATTTTTTACTATTTAACCCTTCTTGCACACCAGATAAATATATGTATTTAACTTGTACTGAGATTGAATAGGTAAAAAATAGAAGTTAAGATGTGAAATTGGTAAAAAATAAAAATTATGTGGGCTAAATAGATGAAAAATAAAAATTAAAAAGTAAAATTAAATAAAACAAAAATCAGGAGGTGACATAGAATAATTCAGTAAAGTTTAGGGGTGAAATTGTATATTCTATCAATTAAATTAAGAATAGAATTCTTGAAGTGAGGAAGTAGTCAAATATTAAGAGTATTATGAGGTATAAAATTTAAATTTTACTATAGTTGGTTTAAAAGGAAGGACTACCTTCTATTATATAATCCATTAATATTTAGGTTATATCACTTTTTTACTAAAAAAAATACTTCCAAATTGGAAACCTCCTAATTTTGTGGAAGGTACTACAAGTGTATCGTTACATTCATACTCATGAAATTATTAATATTTGTGGTAAATGATTTGTTTGTTTATTTATTTGATCCTTACATTATAACTTTTAAAAGGAGAGTATGTGGTGGAGTGGGAGTTGAATTCATGCTCTCTATTAATATTATGGATATATCTCTTTAAATAAATAGTTTAAGTGATAAATAATGTGAATCTCCTTAAACAACGTTTCGAATTTAAATTTTGTGTATAAAAAAATATATGCTTGAAGAATTTTGCTCCACTCGATCAAAATTAGTTGGAGCCTAATATTGAAATTCATTAAAAAATATATATTTATAGAAAATTCTTGTCCTGGACTTGTATTTGTTGCTGAGACAGGGTGCGTCCAAAAAGATTTTATCAAATGCATAGGCTCATTACATTTCCATGCGTTTGTAAAGCAAGAAAGCGAACACAAATAACCTTGTCAGTGAATAGAATTAACTATGTCAGTATCATTTTTCCCTAAAAATGTACATCATCTGGACATGATAACTCTCAAACTCAGCTCAAGTATTCCTTAATCCCAGGACATGACGGACAGCAAAAACTTCTTTAATTCAAGCCTACCCACTTCTTAAAGCTCAATGCTGCATCTCTTTTTCTTAGTTGTGCTTCTGTCTGGATTTTGGAAGGTTTGCCCTTATAAAGTGTCTTGTGGTACTTCAAGAATAATGTTCGATACTTGTACTTATCAATGAACATGTTCCCTTTCTCCATCATGCTCACAACCTCATTCGCCCTAGCAAAAAATCCGCCTCTCACAAATGTATAGAGTACAGAATCAAGGAGTTCCTGGTCAAACTTCATTGAGGTAGCTGAAGCAATAGATTTCATTTCGCCCCATAGCTCTGTTACCTCTACATATTTTCCTCCAATAGCAGCATAACCTGTTACCATAGAATGAAAAGTCAGAGCATTTGGGGCATGCCCCAAACTCCTCATCTTTTTAAGAGCCTTCTCAGCATCTTGCATCAATCTTTTTTTACAGAAAAAATGGATCACATTATTCCAGTCATGAACTCCAGAATCCACCATCTGTCCTTCCTTGATTTCACGCAAAAGCTTTGCCATCAACCCTGCTTCGCCACCCTCTGCGCATCCCTTAACCAGCATTTCAAATTCCTGATTACCAGTTCTAGGTATTTTAGCATCCTTCATCTCTTTAAACAGATGGAGGGCTCCCTGATTATCATTCTGCAGGACTCGGGATTCAATCAATGCCTCATAACACCTTGAATCGAGTTGGATCCCTGCTTTTCGAGCATCCCGTAAAAGTGAAGCGGCTTCTCCTGCTCGATTAGCCTTACAATATGCTTCTAAAAGGGAGGCATATACAGAAGAACTCATTCTAACCCCAGCCAAACGCATCTCATCAAGAAGGTCATGTGCCTGATCCAGCCAGCCAAGTGAGATGCATGAATTAATGACATGAACCACTGCTGAATCATCATTAGAAGAAGGGGAATCTTCTTTCTCAGCCTTGTTAAGAAAGGCAGCCAACTCCTTAGTCTTGCCAGCTTCTAAAAAAGCCTTGACCAATTTGACATAAATTTTTTCAGTTGGCAGAAGAATACCCCTATCAGTTGTAATTAATTCAAGTTGAGTCTGCAACTTTGCCAGCAAAGCATCCAGTAACTCTTTTGCCTCCGCATCAAGTTTCAAAAAGTTCTTGTCTTTACAGAACTCCTCATAAGAAATTGTAGAATTTCTGCTTGATATACTCTTCTCTAGTGCATCTCTGTAGTTCAAACTTTTCAGAGATACTTGTCCACGAAAGGGATTACTATCAGCTTGGAAACCAAGCTTGACTGCAGCAAGAGAATTCCGTGCTTCCTTTGCCTTCCGTAACATTTTCAAGACCATGTCAGAAGCAGAATCAAGATCACCAAATTTCAAGTGGCATGATAGCAGACAATTATAGAACTGCCGAAATTGAATATCAGTTAGACTATGGGCTTCATCTACATGTCTCTGAAGTTTCTTCAGCTCTTCTCTCCTCCCATTCCTCTCGTATATATGCGCCATTGTGATCAATAAAGATGCATTCATCTTGATACCAATGTTAGGCATCAAGTCTAGCAGCTGTTCGGCTTTCCTTGTTGTACCAAATAAGAGGCACCCAGCCAAGGCAATGTTCACTGAAGCAGTATTAGGCTTCATAGCAATTAAAGGTGCATTAATCTTTTTGCGTGGGTCCACCCTCCCATCTTTGAACAAGTAACCTATCTCAAGGATCAATTCAGCAGCAAGGTAAGCTCCATGAGCTGTTAGTGACATATGAGCCAACACTGCATTCCACGCAGTCACAGGAGGATAAAGGTCCATTGCTATCAACTTTCTTAAAACAGTTGACGCTGGTATTGGCAAACCACATTTGGCAAGACAAAAAGAGAGATATATTAGAGGTTCTTTTTCCAATAAATTTTGTTTACTTTCCGCAATAGCCTGTTCCACCAGGCCATAAGCCTTCTCAAGCCACTGAGCATCAATGCTTTCTGCAAAACCTGCTAGGAGTTTATTTACAACGGATTTTCTAGGAAACCCTTCCATATGCATATGCTGTTCAAACAATTTCCAAGCATCATTAAATCTACGCTCATCAATTGCATTTTCCATTTCTGCACTTAGCTTGGCTGGGTCTCGAGCTTGAACCAAGATAGTTCCAGAAAAGGTTGATAAAGCATTTAATTGACAATTCAACCCATTGCACATTCTTAAAAGCACGCTTGGAAAGTGCAAGTTAGTCGAAGACAAATTGACAAGCTCACAGACAGGCCTGTGAGTCAAATGAACTGGGAAACGGTGACTTGAAGCCCCAGTGATATTATGTTCCCGATTCACAAACAATGGCAATAAAACTTTGGGGGAACCTAAGGTGATGCCATGCCTTAATTTCCTCACAGGTAGCATATTCTTTTTTTCCCGTCTTTATCAAACAGGAATATTCAACGGGAAATCCAAATCCTCCATGAACGGATCAAAACAATGTGATACATTGACAATCTCTTCAAGTAACAACATAAAAACCTTCACAACAACGACTTGAACAGAATAGAAAATTTCAACCACAAATTCGTAGAGCCTACATGAAATCAGAGAATGATGATAAAACAAAATTATCCAGAACAGAACAAATAGTTTTAGAGCTAACTATTTTATCAACAGAATTTTCATTCTCGTTGAGGCACTTTATCAAACAGGTAGGACCAAGTAATTTCAGGTGAATAAAACTAAAGGGGGAAAAAAAGTTCAGAGAAAGATAACACTCACGTCAGCTCGTCGTCTTTGAAGGGTCGTTGGAGTTTGAACGAGAATCGCGCAGCTGAAGAGGAGTGGCGATCACTTAGCCAGCTCGGTGGTTGCTAGTTAGCGTACAGGGTTCTTCTGGGCGAGGCAGAGACTCGTTTTAGAGATCAGAAACTGGAGAGCATCGATTGGGTTGGGCTGGTAGGCTGGTAGATAGTATGCGTGTGCTTCATTAGATGGCTTAATTTTGTGTCTATATCTACTAGGCCCTTGGTAATCAAAATTGTTTAGTTTGTCTTAGTTTCTCTGTTTATATCTCTCAAAAAAAAAAAGGTAATTTGTATTGATACCACATAGAGAGAGGAAACGAAATGACATTGTAAAAGAATCATCCATCATCTATTGTTTTTTTTAGTGAGAAATTTTAATTTGTATATAATCCAACCAATTTTATTATGTCACTTGATATTCATAAATTGTTTAAATGAATCTAAATGAATTTTAAATTTTTTTCAAATATTAAATATAAATTAAAATATATTTAATAAAAATTACTATTATATTCTAATAATTATTTTTTAAATATTTCTTCACATATATTATAAATTAAAATTTATATATTATATATCTTATATCAAATTATTAATACATTGAAATTGTAATCTAACTTGTAAATTTTTATTTGAACTTATTTATATTTTACGAATTAAATTTTACATAATTTAAATTAAACTTATTTATATTTTACGAATTAAACTTTACAAACTCAATTCATTTATTAAATAAATTTTATATATAAAAATTGTGGTCCAATTGTATAATTTAAAAATTTAATTTTTAACCCCGTTTGTTATATTTATTACTTTAGATAGTAAAAAAAGTTTAATTTCTTTAAATAAAGTCAGAAATTTAAAAGATTCATTCAGTTAAATTCCATAGCAGTTGAAACTCATAGTTACCAGGCACAAAGACGTCCACCGAAAGCCATGTATGAAAAAAAAAAGAAAAAAGTGGACCAATTGAATGGAAACCATTGTCAATGGGGAAGTTGCCTTATATATTGCAAGATCCAATATATATTGGTGTCTCCTCAGCCACATTTAACAGTATCAGATTACACTTGTTAGATAGGCTAGCTGAGTTCATCCCGCAAAAGCCGTGGTCATTGAAATAGAGAGATCGACGATCGACGGTGTATAATTTAGAATGGCATGAAACTAGCAAGTCAAAAACCAGTCCGCAAGTTCCTTTTTTTTTTGTCAGACTACAATTTAGGGAGAAGGATGCACTACAACAAAAAAACACCTACAACAACAATCATCAAATGTTATATAAAATCAAAAAAATGTTATTAACTTAATTTAATGTGGTTAGATGCTATAATAACATTTTTATTATTTGTTGGCATTCATCTATTGTAACATTAATAATAATTTGTTGTGATGTTTTACTATTGTTGCAATAAATTCACTTTCGGTAATATTTAGTAAACATCATAAAAAATTAATTAGGTAAAATTCATTTTTAAACTCCTGACCTATAACAGTTTTTTTCTATTGAATCCCTATTATTTTATTGCATTGCATTGAACCTCTATATTATTATTTATGTACCTATTGAGCCCAAATTTGAAAAATTCTATAGAAATGTGCAAAAAATTTAGGGGTTCAATGTATTACATAAATAATAGTATAGGGGCTCAATGTATACATAAATAATAGTATAAGGGTTCAATGTACACATAAATAATAGCATATGAGCTTAATAAAATAAAATAAAATGATAAGAGCTCAATAGAAAAAACTGTTATAATTCAGGGACATAAAAATACTTTTTACCAATTAATTATTAAATATCATTATACTACCTTATTGCAACATATAAGAAATATTGTTATAAGTCATACATTGACTGTCATATTATAATATTACAATAGTTGTTGATTAAAATTTTTATTGTTATTAGACAAATTTATTTATTTATTTCAAATATTAAGAAATTAATATCATTATAAATTATTGATGCACTTGCATCAATATTATAATCAAACGTATACATTGATTGTCATATTATAATATTACAACATTTTATATTGTTGATTAAGATTTTTATTGTTATTAGAAAAATTTATTTATTTATTTTGAATATTAAGAAAATCATTATAAATTATTGATGCACTTTCATCAATGTTATAATCAAATGTATACTTTTATTTTAATATTTGTAAATATTTATAAATTTTTTATTTTGTAAGAAAAAATAAATTTTATTGGCATCATAATTAAAAGACAACTTCACCACTCAAACAAAATATAAGCATTTAAGCAATAAAGATAAATTTGATTGAACAATATTATTTGCAATATTACAATTATATATACAATAAATTAACATAATATAGTACAATGATGACAATGAAATTCCACATTATTGATATTTTGTAGCTATAGTCTGTTAATTAGGCTTAAATGCGGAAGCAATTAACATATATGATCCTAATAGAACAATTAAATTAACCAAAACATAAATCATGGCATAATTACAAAAATGACAGTAAAGGAAAACTTACTTGAAGAATCCATTGCAATAATTGAATATCCCAAAAGCAAATAATAATAATGTTCTCCAATCCCAATACCGTATGAACTTAAATTCGCCTTGTGATGATATCAAGACTTGTTTGATTCTT
>CATIWM010027817.1:0-27279 GCA_949671775.1 Mallotus repandus | reverse complement strand
TATGTTACTATGACTATGTACATATTATAAATGCATAATTAAATAAATGTATAGTTAAACATGGAATGGATTGATACTTGATAATATTACATGCTTGAGAGTGTTATTTTTCATAGAATATTATGTTATTATTTACTGAGTTGCAGGCTCACTCCTTTGCATTATTTTTCAGGACTAAAAGAATTGTAGTCCGTATTGAAGGGACAATTGCACTAGAATTGTGTCAGGTGGGTCAGCAGGAGGTCGTCCTCAGTTTTTCTTGAGTGTCTTATGCTTAGTAAACTTTCACATCTTGTATTAAGGCTAGAGCATTGTATATGTATAATATAAAGAAAGATGTGAATTGCTTAAAGCTGTGTGGTTTGTGTTACATATGTAAAATTTTGAGTTAAAAATTTGACATAAATAATTATGTTATGTGTTAGTCACATGCATACAATGTATGCTTGGCATCCTTAACAAGTGTCACAATTAGTGTAATAAGAGGAAACATTTTATTGCTCAATTTCCATTGCTGGTCTTAGTAAGGTGGATTATTTCTTAGAGTTCTTCCTCTATACATCTCTAATTAAAACAACATAAATTTTAAATTACATTTGATATATAGAGTTAATGATCTGGAAAGTTTCATCTTGAGATTGATTGCATAGAATTTTTGAAAAATTTTTAAATACACACTATTAAGATGTTCTAATTACAACAAAATAAATTTTAAATTACTTTTGATATATAGAGTTAATGATCTGGAAAGTTTCATCTTGAGATTCATTGTATAGAATTTTTGGAAAATTTTTAAATACACACTATTAAGATGTTCTAAGCTCTACTAATGACCTTACTGCATGGTAAGTCATTCCAACACTTCTCTCTATCGTTTTCCTTCTCAAAGCATCAGGAACTTTATTGGCTTTTCCCGGATGATAATCTACGATACAATCATAATCCATTATTAACTTCATCTACCTTCTCTGTCTTAAATTCAATTCCTCTTGTGTTGGAATATAAATCATACTTTTGTGGTCAGTGAAAATCTGGAATGTTTCCCCGTACAGATAGTGCCTCTATATTTTTAGAGCATGTACAATTGCTGCCAATTTCATATCATATATCGGATAATTTAGTTCATGACTCCTTAACTATCTAGAAGCATAAGCAGTGACTTTTCCATTTTGCATTAACACACATCTCAATCCCTACTTCGATGCATCTGTAAAAATTACATATTCCCCATTTCCTGATGGCAAGGTCAGAACAGGTACAGAAATTAATCTTTTCTTCAATTCTTCAAAACTTTCCCCACATTTAGCATCCTATTTAAATATCACATTCTTCTTCAACAAGTTTGTTAATAGTTTAGCAATAATTGAAAATCCTTCAACAAATCTCCTATAATATCCAGCCAATCCCAAAAAACTCCATACCTTTAAAACATTTTTAAGGGGCTCCCACTCCTTTATAGCTGTAATCTTTGAAGGATCAGGTTGTACACCATTTTTGAAAACAATATGCCATAAGAATGCAATTTCTTTTAGTCAGAACTCACATTTACTAAATTTTGCATAAAATTGCTTTTCTCTCAAAATTTGCGATACTATTCTCAAATGTTCTTCATGACATTCTTGAGTCTCAAAATAAATTAGTATATCATCAATAAACACAATGAAAAATTGATCTAAATACATCTGGAATATTTAGTTCATTAATGACATAAAAGCAGCAGGTGCATTTGTTTGTCCAAATGGCATCACAACAAATTCATAATGCCCGTATCGTGTTCTAAATGCAGTCTTCGGTATGTGTGCTTCTGAAATTTTTAATTGCCAATACCCAGTCCTTAAATTAATTTTGGAAAACATAGTTGCTCTTTTTAACTAGTCTAACAAATCATCAATCCACGGCAAAGGATATTTATTCTTTATGGTAACCCAATTTAACTGTTTGTAATCAATACACAATTTTAAATTGCTATCCTTATTCTTTGTAAATAACACCGGAGCTCCCCATGGTGATGTACTTGGTCTTTTCTCTAATAATTCTTCTAACTGCTTCTTTAATTCTTTCAACTTTAAGGGTACTATAGTGCAATTGATATTGGTGCTACCCTATGTATAGTTTCTATCTCAAAATCAGTCTTTCGATGTGGAGGTAAACCAGGTAAATCTTCTAGGAATACATCTGCAAATTCTTTCACTATTGGAACATCCATTACTCTCGGACTAACTTTGGTCACATCTACCACATTGGCCAAATAAGCTTCATACCCCCTTTTAAGCAAATGGAAAGCAGCAGTAGTCGAAATTAAACAAGTTGGGACAATTTTTCTTTACCTAAAAAAACTATTTTTCTTTGTTCTGAGGTCTTTATAACCACTTCTTTTGTTTGATAATCCACTATAACATGATTTTTAGATAACCAATCCATTCCCAAAATAACATCAAATTCCTTAAGTTTTATCACAACTAGATTTGCATATAGCATATTCTCATTTATTACCACGGGACAAGATTTGACAACTTTATCTACAATTATAGTACCCCCAGCAGGCATTGATACATAAATATTATACCCCAAGGTTTCTATATTACTATGACTTTTCAATGCAAATTCATATAAAATAAATGAACATAATTCATATGAAATAAATGAACATGTTGATCCTGGATCAATTAATGTATAAGCATCAAAACCATAGATAGAAATTATACCAGTCACAACATCAGATACAGAAGGTGCTTCTTATCTTGTCATTGCATATACTTTAACTTAGGGAAATGATTGTTGAGGTTGGCCTATCTACCCAACCTGTGCCATTTTAAAACCTCCTCCTTATCCTATTCCTCTGCCTCTTCCTCTATTTATACCTCCCTGAGTCATATTGTGACCTATGCTACTCTGCCCTATAATTTGGCTCTCATTGGCTCGATTCCTACTCCAACAATCTCTAGCCATATGTCCCGACTTACCACAGTAAAAACAAAGCATCGGCCTTGATCCCAAACACTCTCTACTGTGAAACCTATCATATTTAGCACATGGTGAACTATGTCCCTGACCAAATGAAACACCTCCCTCACTTTTCTTACTCTCTGCTCTACCCTGACTATAACGACCTCGCCCACTTCTACCTGATGTTATTGTGATAGACCTGCTCGTGCTTTGTTGGCTAACTCCTCTCCCAAAATTTCTATTCCCGTGAAACCCAGAACCTTTAAAAGAAACATCTCTTCCTTTTCTTTCTAAATGACCATACTCACTTGTCGTTTTTCTTTTCTTTGCTAACATTGTATCTTTCTCTGTCAGACACTCTTCTACCCTCTATGCAGCCTCTAATAAAGCACTGTAGTGTAACTTGGTGGCTACAAGGAAATCTTTTCTCAAATATCCATTCTTAACCATTTTTCAAACCGTCTCTGTTTTGCGTCCTTTGTAGCCACTTCTTCCAATGCATACTTTGATAACCGAGAGAAATGCATCTCATATTCTGATACTATTATGTTTCCCTATTCTAAGCTCAGAAACTCCATTTTCTTTCGATCTCTGTACATAGGTGGTGTGTATTTATTTATAAACTCCCTAAGGAAGTCATCCCAAGTCAAGGTTATAGGTCTGTTTTTACTTCTTGGAATCAGACCCCACCAATCTAAAGCTGATTTCCTCAATAATGATACACAATATATTTTAGCTTTTGCTCTGGTGTGCAATCCAGCCTATCCAGCACCCTGTCTGTTTCCCGTAACCATTCCTATGCTACCTCAGGATTAGTGGTCCCCTCAAATTCTGTAGCCCCTTGTTTTCTTAGTTTGTCATAAGTTGTATCTCTAGCCTCTGTTTCTTTAACTTCTACCACTAGTTGCATTACTGGTTGTTGGACTAGTTGGTTGGTTATCCGATTAACTCTCTGTAACACTGGCTGCATTTTTTACTGTAAAGACTCAAGAAATTGCTGCATTACTGATGGTAATTCCTGAGTTGGTTCTGGTGGTGCATTTGCATGTTCGACTCCATGCACAGACTCAAACTCACTTGGGCCAGTAGGATCATCGGTCGAACCCTCCCTATTGATCCTATTAAAAATACAAACACTTAGTCTTAATTTTTAACACCTATATGTATTCCTAACATGTACATGCATTCACAATTTTTTTATATCCCAAGGGATTCTAAACCATGGTCTGATACCACTAAATGTGACACCTGTTAAGGATGCTAAATATACATTGTATACATATGACTAACATATAACATATTCATTAATGTCAATTTTTTAACTCACAATTCTATATATGTAACAAAACTATTTATCCAAGTAACACATGTTACACACTAACGAGCTCACAACATCAAACAGTTTACATCTTTTCTTATGTTATACTTACACAATACGCTAGACTTAATACAAAATATGAAAATTTACTGAGCATGCCGCATTCAAGAAAAAAACTTAGGATGACGTCTTGCTGACCCACCTGACATAATGCTAGTGTATCTGGTGCAAATATTTCTTCAAGATCGACTAATTTCTTTTAATCCTGAAAAATAATGCAGAGAGGTGAGCCTGCAACTCAATAAATGAACAATATAATATCCTATGAAAACATAACACATCAAGCATATAATATTATCAATCAATAGTCCATTTGATAATTAACTTAAATTTTTTTTTAGCATGCACATACTTGCTATAGCATAATTTCTTATGGACAATAATGTACTTGTGAATTACATGTAGTAAATCATGGATCCCCATACGCACACAACCCTGCCATATATATATATATATATTCCTTTTTTTAGCCATTTAACAGCATATAAAGGGGATTCCATATCGCACACAGCCCGACCTCATTCACAAGTAGCATTGCATCCGCATATTCATTCAACCATATTTCTTATATTTACATATACATCGAGAATTCACCACACAGTCCCAACACTTTATTCAACTCATCATTAACTAAATACATTACATATCACTCCATAAAACAAATTAATATCTTCTCCATAATATAAGAAAACAATAATATACCATAAATATACTGAAATATACCATATTCCAAATGGCAGAATTAATAGTGAAAATTCAAAAATACACCAAAAATTTCACATTATGAATATCAAAGCTATATTCTCCAAATCAATATTATTATGAGTCTAGATTAATTTTCAACTGGTTTCACATTAATTGGATATGTATAGAAAGAAAAACATAAAAAACATTCCACCATGGTCAAGCTGTCAACAAAAGTAAGCAATAAAAAGTGCTGCCCAAAACGGCCATCAAAAAAGAAAAATTAAGCTTCCTCTATTTATATGAATTTTATAGATAACATCTTAAAGTTTTTATAGGAACAAAATTTACCAAATTTGGAGTTATAAAACTCCAGGTATAGCTCAAACAAGTCTGCTATTCTCTACTAAACAGGACACTTGAATTCAGCAAAACTCATTCACATGTGCAATCTCATCTCAACAACAATCAACCATAAAAAAAAAAAAATCAAATATCACAACAATAAAAATTCATCATCTAACAATTAGAAAATATATATTTCTCTTATTAAATCAATTTAACAAATAAATTTATAATTATTTTATTCTAAGTGTTATATTTACATAGAACATTAAATTATCCACTTACCTTTATTGCTTCATTCCTTTTGTTTGAATTTACTTGTGTATCATCCTCTTTTCTAATTTTTTTAGCTAAAATAGATCATAATTAACTTTCTTCAAACACCTAAAAATTAATATCATTAAATTACCTAAACATGTAAGGCTACACACTATAACATATTTAATAGGGTGAATTTAAAAATTTCCCCAAAAATTTTATACAATTAATCTCAAGATACAACTTTCCAGATCGCTAACCCTATGTGTTTAGAGTAATTTAAAATTTATTTTGTTTCAATTGAAGGTGTATAGAGGAAGAACCCTAAGAAATAATCTACCATACTCAAACCATCGTTGGAGATTGAGCAATAAAATGTTCAGCCCCAAATGACCATCGAAATAGTAGAATTAGGTTTTTCTTATTCTGCAAGTTTCCTAGTAGACATCTCAAGATTTCTTTATAAGTAAAAATTATCTAATTTGGAGTTACAAAACTAAAGTTATAGATTAAATAATATTACTGTTCATACCTGATCGAACTTCAGACTCCCCTCTTCTTCTCCTCTTTTTTTTTTTCCTCCTTTCTTTTCACTTCTTTTCTACCTATATGTTTCTCTTTTTTTTATTTGATGGCTACCACTTAGCCTAATTCTAGCACCTTCTATCAATTATCACTTTTTATTTATTTATTTATTTCCATTTTATTTTTTTTATTATTATTTTTTTTGGAAACAATCAAGTGTATAAATATAATATTTTTTTCCTTTCCTTGTCACATAATCAAATATAGAAAAATCTTTGTATAAATACATATATGTATATATTTTTTTTAATCAACTTAACCAATTTAAGTTTTTTTTTTCAATGAATCATTTTAAACCCTTAACTTCTTAATTCTTGTTATAGACTTAATTGTAAACATCTATAATCTTCTCCTATTTAACCTTGGAGTTAATATTACACATATTTCATGCATTTCTCATGTATATATGTTATGCAAATAAATATAATGCATTAGGTGGGCGTTACAAACATTGTTATCCAAAAGAAAACACTATGATTGTGGCAATGTTGTGTGCGTTATGGAATCCCTTTGATATGTCATATAAAGGCTAAAGAAATATGTATTTACTATACTACTATGACTATGTACATACTATTAATTATAGTTAAACATTGAATGGATTGATAATTGATAATGCTACATGTTTGAATGTGTTATTTTTCATAGAATATTATGTTATTCATTTGCTAAGTTGCAGGCTCACTCCTCTGTAATATTTTTCAGGATTCGAAGAACTGTAATCGGTCTTGAAGAAACATTTGCATAAGTTAGACTACAATTGTGTCAGGTGGGTCAGCAGGAGGTCATCGTTAGTTTTTCTGGAATATGACATGCCTAGTGAATTAAGGCTAGCAAATTGTATGTGTATAATATAAGAAAGATGTGAACTACTTGATGTTATAAGCTAACGTCAGTTATTTAGTGGATATTTTTTGTATTAGTCACATGCATACAATGTATGCTTGGCATCCTTAACTGGTGTCACACTGCAATAAGCAAGAATTAGTTCTTTCTCACAAAACAATAATTATTAACTACAAAAAGAAGCCAAGTTAAATTTGTACAAAATAGAAATAATTACTCATTTAAATATAAATCAACACTTAATTAAACCTAATATCATGATAGTTACATATAAAATTGAGGATATAACATGAAATAAACACATGAGAAATGAAAACTATGTAAAATAAGCATTGGGAATCAAAACTAAATCATGTAGAATTCTGATGGAATAGGATAAGGGGCGACAGGGAGTCGCCTCAATGTGAAAGGGCGACGTCTCTTTGAAGAGATATCGCCTCTTCAACAGGCACATAACAACTTACATGTTGCTTAAATTCTAACTTCAAGATAAGTGCAAATAAACATAAACTTGCAAACAACACTTAATATTTCACATGTTCATAGTATGAATGTAACCTTAAATACACAACAAACACAAAGACAAGCAATGAAACCAATAAATGAAATTTTATATAAAATAAGGAATTTAAAACTTGAAAATGATGATTCTTACTGATTTTATCAGTTTTAGAATTCCTAACTTAGCCCTCAGAGCTTGGTTCATTATTTTAGATGATCTCGAATGCAAGAACTCCTTCCTTCTTCTCAAGAAAATGGATTCTCAAGCTAAAAAACTTTACTTCCTCTTCTTTTCTCTCTTTTCTTTCTTTCTTTCTTTTTCTTTTTTTTTTAGAAGTTTTTCCTCTTTTTTTTTTTTAGAAAAAAATGGCCAACTCTCCTCTCCAAACAACTAAGTTTTTTCCCTTTTAGCGTTTAACCCTTGCCTTTTTCATTTTCCCAAAACAAAGGCCAAATATCCACCTTGCATTTTTTTATCATTGCCTTCTTATTTTTCAGCCTCATTCCTGCCTTAAAAGTCTTAATTTTAAGACAAATCTTCAAATATCTGATATTTGGGCCCAACACTTGTTTAATGCATCCATAAATGACATTTAATGCAAAGTAGATCAGCCACAAAGAGGCGTCACCTCTTCGGCCAGACCTGATTTGGAGCTTTAGGCCAACAGGCTTGGGCTTGGGCCTGGAGCTTCATCTTTGGGTTTAGTTTTTATGGGCTTAGGTTTGATGTTTTGAGCTCAACTAAGGGTTTTTAGGCTTGGATTTGGTGTTTGTGCCTTCGAGTCAATTTTTAGAGAAGCTTTCGGGTTTTTCTTGCATTCGATATCTGTACTATCTCATCATTGGGCCTTCAGGGTGTCTATAGTTTGCCTGGTTTTTCAAAAACTGAATTTATGAAATCCATTTCTAGAAAAGCAACATGCACAATAAAAGTAGTAAACAATAAAAATGACGTACCTGACCTCCAAGCTTCGCTTGTGTTGTTAGCATCGGGAATTCAAACTCGAAAGGTCAAATTTTAAACTTACTGAAATGTCTTGAAATGTGACCGTGATCATCGGTTTTTTTGGCCTAATCAGCCACTCATTAATATTTAAAACGTGAGTCTCAGGTCTTTCTGGCCCAAGATGTCACTCAGTAGAAACATATGGAAACATGACCATGATCCTCAATTTTTTTTGGCCCGATCAGCCACTCATTAATATTTAAAATGTGAGTATCGGGTCTTTCTTGCCCAAGATGTCATCAGTAGAAACATATGAAAATATGACCATGATCCTCTGATTTTTCTAACCCGATCAACCACTTATTAATATTTGAAATGTGAGTCTCAGGTCTTTCTGGCCCGAGATGTCACTCAGTAGAGAAATGGATGAAAATGTGACCATGATCCTCGGGTTTTTCTGGCTTGATCAGCCACTCATTAATATTTGAAACATGAGTCTTGGGTCTTTCTGGCCCGAGATGTCACTCAATAGAGAAATGGAGATGCACTTCGAGGATTCAAACCCAACCAAACACTCCTTGCGACGTGCACTTTGGAGATACAACCCAACCATACACTCATAGAAAAGAATATGCACTTTGGGGATTTAAACCTGACCAGACACTCCTTACAACTTGCACTTTGGGGATACAACCCGACCAAACACTCCTTGCGACGTGTACTTCGGAGATACAACCCCACCAGACACTCTTAAAATGTGAACTTCGGGAATAAAACCCGACCAGTCACTCATTAAGTTGATGCTTCGATCAAAAAATCTTCACTCTTCAATGGCAATTTCGGGGGTACACTAGGGAAGTGAAACAATAATTTTTTTTTGGTTCCACTGGGGACACATACATGATGGGCCAGGATGGGCCATCCCATCCTTTACCTAGTGGGCTTTTCCACCTCCCTTTTCATTTTCCTATAAATAGCTTTTTGAACCTTTTCTCTTTCAAAAAGATTCTCTTTCTTCCTTTTTGCTTTTACTTTTCTCTTACTTTCTCTTCCCTTTCCTGATCATAGACACCACGCGGACCCCCAATCTTCCAGCATGGGACCCAATGCCACCTCCAATGCATCCTCTAATCAGCTTTTACCTCAGCGTTGGAGATGAGGTTCCTCTTTTCACTAATACATGATCACATATCTGTGGATTGGCTACAAGAGAGGTTAGTACCTGATTTCTTTCATTTTTCTTGTAAATAGCATAAAAAAACATCGGGTTATTACTTATAGATGTATATTAATTTCTTTAACTGAAAGAAAATTTAATTATTTGAATAAAATTATGAATTTTGAGATTTGAGTGTCAGATTACAGACACAAAGAGGCATCGCCTCTTCAATGTGGTGATCGCCTCATCGATGAGGCGATCGCCTCTTAGTGAAGAGGCAGTCGCCTCTTCATGTTGAGAAGACTGGACAAAGGGGCGACCGCCCCTCAGCGAAGAAGCGATGTCCCTTTGATGGGGCGGTCGCCTCTTCAACAGTAATCCAAAAAAATTTCAATTTTATTTGCCTAAACTAATAATTCAACTCCCTATTTTGTCCTATAGATCGACACCCACACTCTTAAGGGTGGTGAAAACTTTAGCAGAGCCCGTATATGGTACGACAGCTTCCCAGAATAGATCAAGACTCGTATCCATAATACCAAATTTTCAGATTTCATCCTTGCACTTTCGGATGCCCAGGGGCGGACTAACTATCAAGCTCTTTATGCTCTGATGGAGAGATGATCTATCACTACACATACATTTCATCTTCCATTTGGCGAGTTCACTCTAGACCCAGTTTCTTTTGCTGTTGTTACCGGCGTTGCCTATGCAGGAGATTCTGTCCCTTTTGATACGAGTCTTCATTGACTGACGTCGAATCACCTTGCTTTCATTGAGCATCTGTTAGGCATGGTCCCATACATGAAAGGGATGCATATAGTGAAGTTTGACTCGATCAAGAGTCATTATAGTCGTGCTAGGGTGGAGGCTGCTACCACTCCTCAAGAGATCGACCAGGTGGTGCGGGCGTTCTTGGTTTACCTATTGGGCACCACCCTCTTTGCAAGCACTGCCAGCTCTATTGATATGAGCTTTCTGATGATTCTAAGGGATCTTGATTTGGTAGCTTCATATAACTATGGTAGTTGTGCTCTAGCTTATCTGTATAAAAGTATGGATGAGACAGCCAAGAGGCTTTGTGATTTCTGGTATTCCATTATGGTATTTCCTCTCTCTTTCCTTTCTTTTATTATTATTTTATTTCAAATATCCTTAGCATGATTGGTTAATTGTTCTTCTTGTAGGATTAGGCTCTAGAGTTGGAGCTTATCATAGGGATATCCCGTGTCCGTGACACTCCTTTCCCTGCCATGGCTAAGTGGGGCCCCAGTCGAGCTTGACGGAGGCCTGTCGCCTATATGCATGTCCACAGGGAGCAGCTGAACACTTTTACATATGATGAGGTATAGTACCTACAAATGTAATTATAATAAATAGAATGTCTGTTAATCAAATTCATTTACTTACTAATTTATTTTCACAATTGTGCTTGGATTTGTAGGGCCCTCAGCTAGATGGACCCCGGTCATGATCCGCTCAAAACGGTTATCTGAAAAGAGGGTCATGCCATGAGTACCCAACTGCATAGTTTGGTACCTTGGTGAGAGGGTACATCAGTGGTGCTTAGGTGCTCGAGTGAGAAGACCACCACTTGCTCCTCCTCGTGAGATTTTCTGGGGGCACTTATTGGAGGAAGAGGCACTGGATGAGGCCCTAGATGGAGATGATGTAGCAGATTATTATGAGAGGAGGAAGTCTTACTTTGTGGACTTCTCACAAGCTCATCTTCTATAGAAGTTGCCTTTACCTGGAAAGCAAATAATTCTGTGAAGCATACAATTCCATATTTTCATATGCAAATGTCCTTTTTCTGACTTAATTAAAATTTTTCTTTTCAGGCGCCAGCCAAAGCACCAACTTCGATACTAGGCCTATTGCACAGGAACAACCTCCCTAATGCCCACGTACTGTATCCAGTGGTGAGGGTACTTTTGCTGGTGCACCGCCTGCCAGGGGTCCCTCTACTTTGAACTCGTGGATGGTCATTGGTCGACTTGCTACTCCTCCTGACTTAATGACCTAGTGTTGGGTGCCTTTAGGCAAGCTTTCTTATCAATTTCTAAGATTGGATGAGACTTTAGAGCCAGTGTTTATCCCATAGGCCTCCACACATGTAAGTCTTTTTCTTCCAAAATCCTGTTCTCAATTTAGCTTAAAATAAGGTTAGTGTTAACCATTCATTGATCGTACAGATACCTTGAGATCAGGGAGAGTAGATGTACTAGATGATTGAGGCCCAACAGGACTTCTTGATCAGTGTAACACAGTAGTGGAAGGTATCAATCATTTCCTATATCTATATGTATGCATGCTTTCATGATTCTTTACCTTTTCTTGACACTAGCCAGGCTAGGATTATTGCTCTAGAGTGCTAACTAGCTGCTTTTTAGGTTGAGGATGATGAGAAGGAGGAGGAGGGTAGTGATGGCAAGGAGGAGGAGCACACTGGTGAGGGGAAGCAGGCTGATGAGCATGCTGGATATGGCAACATGTTGTACTGAATACATGATACAAGTTTACACACATTTTAACTGCATTTCAGATTAATTAAAGGAAATTTTATTACAAAAAATGCCTTCTCTAATAACTGAAACTTGATTTACAATGTCAATATTTTAGCAAACACAGCAAAAATAAATGTTCTCTATCTGTTGAAGATGTGTCGACTCTTCATTAGGGCATCGCCTCTTTGCAAAGAGGCGACATCGAGTCACCTCAACTTGCAGAGGCATTGCCTATTCATAGAGGTGAATGCCTTTATAGCAGCACAATGCAGCTATTTAAATCCTTAACTCTCTTCTAAATCCCTAATTCTACTTTGCGTGATTTTTCTCCATTTGCTCTCTCTAGACAGAATCCCAACCTCCCAAGATGACTGAAAGAAGCTTGAAACAGTTGCAACTGATCCTGAAATGCTTAGACGACGGTTCATGGGCAAGATTGGAGCCATTTCACCTATCAATTTTTTGATCTATGCATGCTAGAAAGATTAATTGCTCATTCCTCCATGTTCTTGCTCAATTTTGGGATCCTTAGAAACACATCTTCAGATTTAACATGATAGAGCTATACCCCATGCCAGAGGAATTTAAAGTTATCTTAGGCTCTTCAATGGATTCTACTTATCAAATTATCATTCCTCCAATCGAAACCCCTGATTCACACCTCATGCAATACCAAATGGCTAGAATGTTCAACTTTTCCCCCAATCTTCTCTTCGTCACATCTTCAACATTGAAGTTTTGATCAACTATCTTCTGAAAGTTGTAGCATATGTGGATAACAAAGAATTATATTGGCATCGGATGATGGCTTTTCATCTATATGCTCAATTCTTTATAGTTTCCCCTTCTGGCAACTGCGATTTAAAAATCCTGCACATTCTCGATTAAGTGGAGGTAGGTTTGAATCCCTTTCCTCTCATTCTAGCAGAAACTATCATCAGATTGGACAACTTTCTAGAGACTAAGCAATTTTCTGGGAGTCCACTACTACTAGAGGTCAGCTTTCATTTCCCTTTTTCCATTTTCTGCTTTACTATCATTTTTACCCATTTACCGCTTACAGGCATGCTTTCATGAAAAGCTGAGGTTGCTGGAGCTTCCCAAAAACATTGCATAGTATAAGGCTAAGCATTGCCCCTGGTGGAGATTGCAGCACGTGACCATCCAGTCCTACACTTATTATGTTCTTGTAGTCGGCCTTCATTTTTCTACTTTCTATAATCCTGATTGACTTTGTAGGCAATATGGATAAAAACAGCTGATTATAGAGCCAGTTCATGAGTTCGAGCCAGGGCCCCTTTCTCAGAATTTCCTGGACAACTTAGCTGAAACTTGGCCTTATAAGACCATTTTGAGGCACATCAACTACAACGGAGATCTGCTAATGATCAGTTGAATGAGTGGATTCAATTGCAACAGACAAAACAAGATAAATTTGTGAAAAATAAAAGAACAAGAGAATTGCAAACATCGAGTATTCAACAGAAGAAAATGAGGCAAAATTAGTTTATATAACTTAATCTTTATTTCTTTTTTGTTGGATGGAATTTCCTTTTTAGTTAAAAAATTTGTAATGAATACTTAATGCAACATTCAACAATAATAAAGGCAATCCATTCTATTTAATTTAAGCATAAATTCACTATACATCTTGCTTCTTACATATCTCATGTTGTTAATTGGCTTGCCCTTGAAAGTTTTTCAAGTAACTATTTTTCCCTTTCTCTCTCTTTTTATACGTCCTTAATTTTTGCCTGGACTGCCTTTTTCAAGGTTTTCAATCCAGCAGGACTTTTAATTTTCACTTTTTTGTCTCTTACTTTTGCCTAAGCAACCTCTTTTTGAGGTTTTCTCCCTAGTGAGTGTTGATACCCAAATTTTGGCAGTTTCCTTAAAAGTCTGATGGTGAAGGATTTTTTTCACTTAGACAGGGGGAAAACTCCTTCAAAAGTTTTTTTGAGCATGCTTAGATCGAGAAGAAACCCAAAAGAAATCCAAAATATACCAAAAGTATACCAAAACCCAAAAGGAGCCAACCTGGGCCTAAAAAGGACCCAAAAAGCCCATGAGAACGAGTCCACCAACGAGCTTAGGTTAATGACCCATGAGTGTGGGTAATTTAATCTGGTCTGTGGGTCAAAATGACCTATTTTCCCCTGCATGGGTCAAGTGATCCACGTGCCTAGGTCATGGACCATGAGTGTGGGTCATTGACCCAAGCTCGTGGGTCAAGTCGTCCCACATATAAAAAAAGGTTTTTTCCTCTTTTGGAAGAGGAGGAGGCACATTTTTCAAGGCATCTAATTCTAGAGAGAGAAATCTCATGCTCCAACACCTTCTCTCATTTTCTCTCTCCTAAAGTAGTTGGAGCACCCCTCTAACCTAAACACTCAACCCAAATCACTTTCTCTCACTAGGTTTAGACCACCTAAACCAAACCGAGCCACATCTTTGTCAAAGCACACATCTAGGGTAATAACCCGATCCCTCTGAAGATCTCTCAATCATTTTCTAGTAAAAGTTTCATTTTTATCATTTTCTTGCATTTTTATTCATTTTATTGTAAATATTTGTTATTGTGATAAAGTTGTGATGTTTGTGGTGATTTGAAGTTTGTGAATAAGATTTGTAGAATGAGAAGGAGATTCGGGTTGGATCTGGGAGTGTTTGCATTCATTTTTGCATCTTTCCATCATTTTTGCATATTTTTCTCTATTTATGTAAAAAAAAAGGGTATTTTTAGTGTAAAGTTAGCATTTTTATTACTATTTTTGCATCATTTTGATTTATTATAATTTCTGCACTATTTTTATTTATCTTTATTATTTTTCTGTATTTTTCTTCATTTTTATTGCATTTTTATCAGTTTTTGTAATATTTATGCTTTTATGGTAAAAGTGGCCTTTTATCATAAAATCTCCATTTTTATTGTGAAAATTCTATCTTTATCATTTTTATATCTTTATTTCTGTATTTTTAATTTATTTATATAATTATTTCTGTATTTTTATCATTTTATCATATTTTTGCAATTTTTATTGCATTTATGCTTTTTATAGTAAAGTCGGCCTTTATATCATAAAGTTCATATTTTTATGGCAAAAAATGCCACCTTTATTATTTATATTATTTTATTGTTGTTATATTTATTTATCTATTTATTTATTCTAGCACTTTATTTATGTTTATTGCCTCTTTCCTTTTTTTTGTTGCTTTTCGCAGTAAATTTGATGTTTTTATCATGAAGTCCATATTTTTATGGTTAAAAATATCAATTTTATTACCTTGCTTATTTATTTCTGCCACATTTATTTATTTATGTATTTTTATAATTTTTAGTGTTTTTTTGCAATTTTTATTGCATTTATGCTTTTAATAGTAAATTTGGTATTGTTATCATAAAGTTAACATTTTTATGGTAAAAATATCATCTTTATTATTTATATATATTTATCGCTGTCATATTTGTTTATTTAAGCATTAATTTCAACCCCTTTATTATTTTATTGCCTTCTTGCTATTTTTGTTACATTTATACTTTTTATGGTGAATTTGGTGTTTTTATCATAAAGTTTACATTTCATGGTAAAAATATTATATTTATCATTGTAATATCTTTATTCCTGTCATTTTTATTAATTTACGCATTTATTTCTTTATTTTTATAATTTTACTATATTTTTGCTATTTTTGTCTTATTTATGTTTTTTTTGATAAATTTGGTGTTTTTATCATAAAGTTTAAATTGTTATGGTGAAAATATCATTTTTATCATTTTAGTTTATTAATTTTTGTACCTTTATTTATTTATATTAATGTTACAGCATTTTTATCATTTTTTATTGCATTTTTGTTATTTTTGGTGCCTTTATCTCTTTTAGGAGCAAAGTTGTCATTTTTATTATACAGTATATATTTTTATGGTGGATATGACATCCTCACCACTTTGATATTTTAATTCTGCATTTTATCATATTTTAATTATATTAATTGCATCCTTATCATTTTGTTATTTTCTTTGATAAATTTATTATTTCCATCATAAAATTAATATTTTTGGCTGAGAATAATATCTTTATCACTTTCATCATCTTTTTGTACCTTCCTATTTTATCCTTTTATTCATTTGCATCATCATGAAAATCTTATTTTTAATGATAAAAATGATGACTTCACACTAAAATACCCAACTTTTTAAATCTTGCACCATGCATAAATTAACTTCCTTGTTCGCTTATGTGTTTAATTATTACTTTTATTTATTACTCTAGTTATGAATGAATGAAATATATTAAATTGTCCTACAAGTGATGTGTGCTTGCAAGTGTGAAAGCTAACCTTTCTTTTGCAGGATTATTAGAATAGGATTTTTATTCCTTTTTATTATCTTATTGTAATTAATAGAATAGGCACTTCAAGGCTATGTAATCCTTACACCCAATTCTCCTTTTATTTCTATTTTGGATGTATTCATTAGAATAGGCTCTTGTTCATGGGTTGTAATCCTTAATCCCTTTCCTCATTTTTTATTTTGCTTATTTTCTTGTTTATTTTTATTATTCTATTGCATGCTTGAGTGTTATGTGCTACGTGCAACATGCTTACTTACTTACATATTTACTTGCTTAATTGATGCTTATTTATTTTATCATGTGGTGAATGCTCGTCAATCAAATTATCATGTGCTTTATTTAAACTGACCAATACTTGTATTTAGTAAAATGCATCATAAAACCAAAGCTAGGGTGAAGTAGTGAATAAATGAGCAACATGTATAATAAGAAACATGATAAGTAACTCCTACCCCTGAACTCGAATTCTCTGGTTATGGAAGTGAGTTTTTCACTTCTTCCCGATTCAAGTCAGGTGGCGACTCCAATCTATGAATCCTAATCAGGTAGACCCTCCCATAAATAATAACAAATGAAAATACAGTAGATAGTCACCATTAGCTTGTGTGTCCCGATGCTATAAGCTCACAGATCCTCGTGATCCCCCAACCGATCATACATTTTTGGCAACTTCATTGGGCATTACTGATTCGAGGGGTATGAATGCAAGACTATTTCCTATTATACATAACTTGTTTACTCACATTTACCACAACATAACTGCATATCATCACACTCACCACATGCATAATGGTCCCTAAAACCTCGATAATATTGAATGACATTGACACTATAATTCCACTCAAGTCATAGGGTGATGAAGATAGGTATTATCACCTTTAGCCTTTACTCGTGCATTCGCCAGACTCATATTATCAGAATCTGTAACCCAAGTCCTAAAGGGGGGCGACCGAGTTATCAAAAGAATGCTAGACTCTCTGACCAAAGTCTGTAACCCTAGTCATATGGGGGTATTATCGCTAAAGGAACCCGAGTTATAAGCCCGACGCAGCTTATATAGATAAACTAGTAGAAATCTCCCCTAGGATCCTACCTAGCTCTTGCATGTTGTCCTTAACTTGATGTTGTCCGTTCGATATGATATTCACAAATGATATGACATTTTTAGTATCTGCTATTTGCTATCATTATGTCAGCCTTCATAGACTATCCACGCTTAGGTCTGTGTCATCCTCAATTACTGTGAGTAAGCCTGATACATAAGGAATTACAACAATCATACACCTCAATTTGGATAGTTTGTAAGGGCCGACAAATAGTGCTACATGCTTATTTGCTTACATGTTTACTTTCTTAATTAATGCTTATTTATTCTATCATATGGTGCATGTTCGTCAATCTAATTATCTTGCACTATATTTAAACTGACAAATGCTTGTTTTTGGTAAAATGCATCATAAAATCAAAACTAGGGTAAAGTAGTAAATAAATGAGCAACATGTATAATAAGAAATAGGATAAGTAACTCCTACCCCCTGAACCCGGATTCTCTAGTTATGGAAGTGAGTTTTTCAATTCTTCCCGATTCAAGTCAGGTGGCGACTCCAATCTACAAAATCTAATCAGGCAGACCCTCCCACAAAAAATAGCAAATGGAAATCCAATAGGTAGACCCTCCCCGACCGATCACAGATCTCATTATAAATTTCAATAGAAAAATAGCTTGAAAAGCCTAAATAAATGAAAAATATTTGAAAATGAATTTTAAATAAAAAGGATTTTAGAATGCATTTAAAACTATCATTTGATTAATTATACAAAACATTCATTCACAACAAGAGTTTCCATCAAGATAGGCCTCAAAATGTGAATTTTATACCTTGGATGGGCACTCCCATATTATGAATTATTAATCACATAATTAAATCATTTTATGTTTAAAAAAACTAGAGAATAAAGAAAAATGTGATCCATATCCTTGCATTTAGATGATTTTTGTGATCAATAAAGAATAACACAAATATCACATAAAAGCATAATATTTATTAACTAAATGATCATAAATGAATGTTTAAAGAAAATGTAAATTTCCATATAAAAAGTGAGAAAATGAAAAAGTATTTATTTATTGAAAAAGAATTGAAAAATAAGTGCAAAAGATACCATTTTATTAACCATAAAAGATAAATTGCCCATTAAAAGAAGAAAAATAGCTTTTGATATATTTTTGCCTACTGGCAGCAAATGAAATACAATTTAAACATAAAGATAAATAGAAAACTTGATAAAATTGACAAGATAAAGCATAAATAATACCAAAAGGAACATCTAATAATAAGATTACAAATTAAAGCAAATGAATAAAGAAGGAGTGGAGGTAGTCATTGCAAATAAAATGCAAAAAAATCATAAATAAGGCATAGAAATAAAGAGAAAAGAGAGTTAAATGTAGTGATTAAGATGGCAATTGGTAATATTACAATATAAATCATAAATTGATAATTAAAATAACAAATGGAAATAAAAGGTGGTAATAAGTTAGTAGAAGTTAATAAAGTTAGTGGCTTGGGATTGATAACAAGAGGTATATATAATGCAATGGATGATACTAATGCAAGCATGCTTACACAGGCATTAAATAAATCTAAGGTGCATGCAAAGTATGATGAATGATGCAAATTCGGGAATCATGCAAAGTGATGCAAATTTGGGAAGCATGCAAGTATGCAAGTGATGTAAGTCGGGTAGCATGCAAGTACGCATCTAGAGGATTTAAATATGAGCACATGTACGGTAGTGATATGCATAAAGGCATATGAATGCATAAAAATGTAAAAATGCAAAAGAATTGAGGGAGAAGTAGAGAATAGTATATAAGAGTAGAGAAAAGGGTAGTAGTGATAATAAAATAGTATTTGATGTGAAATAGACATAAAAATGGCATGAAAAGGACTCTTGTGAGGTTAGAGACACTAAATAAGCAAAAAATAGAATTTAAAAGCTATACTTGAGACGTAAACTTAATATTAATACAAAATGGACTCAACCAAAGGATGAAATATGAAATTAAACACTTACAAGACTCTAAAATTGAAATAAAGACACACAAACAAGGCACTTGTGTTTAAGATGGTGACCATAAGCACTATAAATGCAAACTATGTACATTAATACTCTAAAATCAACACAAAGTTCACAAAATGCATAAATAATGATCTATGATGAAAAACACAATCAAAATGACTTATAAATGGTAAAAACTCTAAATTAGAATACAATATATGCATATTAATATCTCAGCAACATCACTACAACAATCAAAGTCCAATTAAGCACAATCAAGCACAATTAAGCAACATATATGCACAATACATACTGTCAAACGTTGAGTTTTGACTATCCCTAAAAGGTCCAATGATGAAAATATTCCTCCAAACATGACAAGTGTATGTTCATTCGTACCTCTTATGAATCATGCTGTGAGTCTAAAAAAGCTCGAACTGAGCCTCTAAAGAACAAAACTGGATACCGAATCATTAAGTCATACCCTAATTTTATGAATTATGAATTATCAAAATGATAAGTAGCTCATTTAGAGTAGTCATTGCTCAAAACGTGCAACTCACTATACCGGTGTTCATCTTGTAAGGCTGAAGTTCAACTTCGTGAAAATTGGAAGTTGATTTTTTGTGAAACGGACATCAAAAACACGTCTGAAAGCCTTGAAAACCTCCAAAAATGACCCAGGAGTAGTGTGCATAATCCCGAGAAGTAGCGCATGAGCAAAATTATAGAGCGTGACCACACTCGAACACATTTTGCTCACGTGTGAAAATGGAAGTTGGTTTTGACAAAACAAACGCCAAAAAAACATTGGGGAGGTCTAAAAACCCTTAGAAGCAACCTTAGAATAGCACGCGCATGCCTCAAAATCATTGCATGAGCGCGTTAATTGTATATGATCACGTACCTGAGTGCACGATCACGCGGTTAGTGCGTGATCATGCGCCCCCCAAAGCATGATCACATGTCCCAATGCATGATCACAAGTATTTTCCCTATTTTTCTCTATAAATAGGGGTCTCAATCTCCCATTTGAGGGAGGCCAGAGCCCAAGAGTTGTCGCACACACTGAAACACTGTCAAATTAAGGACTCAGGAGTCCTAATTAACACACTTTTAGCTCACCTACTACATTTTTCATAGGATTTTTAGACCAACTTGAACCAAACCCACCCATATCTTTGTCAAAGTACACTTCAAAGGTATACGAATTTACATTCTACACGTCATTTTCAACCTCTTAACGAGGACAACTTGAAAATCCCATGAAGCTTAAAATTTAAAAAACTTAAAATGTAAGGTCAATCGAATCTGAGGACAAAACAATCATTTTTGTAGATTTATTTCACTATTTTACATTTTACTTTTATTGTCACTAGTAGTTGAGAAATTGTTGTGATTGTGTGGTGAGACTGGCAATTTGCATGCTGATTAAATAATCTCTGCTTTATTTTTGCTCATAATAAATTTTCATTTTTGCATCAAAATGCTTTAAATAATGTGAAAGTTCACATTTCTGAGCTAGAGCCTCCATTTCACGGTCTAATGATGTAATCATACATCTTTCATTACTTTTCTAATGTTTAAGAAAATTTTATAATAATTCCTACAAATGCACATAATTATGCTTATATTTACTCTTTTGATCAAGTGAGTATTCCCTGCTTACTTGTTATCCGAGTGGATGAATGGATGTAATCGCACATAGTCATGCTAACCTCTGTTTTGCAAGCATATTAAGACTAGATTTATATTTTTGAACCCCTTTTTGAATGTACTTACTAGGAAAGCCTTGTAATTAATCATACTTACTTTCCTTTAATTTCTGTTATTATCAATGTGCTTGTGTGAATGTGCATATGTCAAATGTCATTACCAAAACAAAGGTGTTGCGGTAGCCATATATCAAGTATTATAATGAGAAATAGTCAAAAATTAGATGTGATCTCCCAAACCTAGAATCTATGCTGAGGACAATACTCGTTGAGTGACCTGATGTCGTCCCTTTCATCTTTTCTTGATTTTCTAAAAATCAGGTGGCAACTCCACAAACACAAAATGTCTCGCATCCCCTTGAGACCAACCATTATCCCTATCCTGTAAATGAAATGGATGTCCCATTTGGTAAAGTTGCCATAAAAAATCATGAAAATCATATAATTATTTAGGTCGTTCATAGTGGCGACTCCACTGGGGATGCTAATTAGAGAGATCAATTCGAAAACGACTATATCTCATTACATAATACTCAATCATATGGAGCCCTTCACTATTGCCATTGCATTACACATCACATGTGCGCCACTAGTCCCAATCAGCTGGTAATGATGGAAAGTGATCCACTGTGATTCCACATGAATCATAGGGTGATCGATTCATATTTGTCACCTTTAGCCTTTACTCGTGGTTTTGTCGAAGTCATCTGACTAGAGTCTGTGACCCAAGTCCTTAAGGGGGGTGACTTGAGTTATCAAAAGAATGCTAGACTCATTGACCAGAGTCCATAAGCCTAGTCATGGAGAGGCATTCTCGCTAAAAGAGCCCTTAGCCTTTTACCCTTGACTCAACCCATGTAAATAAACCAATAGAAATCTCCACTAGGATCCCACCATGCTTTGCATGCTAGCCTAATGCTGTCCATTTAACTTGACACTCACAAATGCTATGATACTTTTAATTTCCATCACCGATTGATGTCATTACGTTTGTTCTCACAGACTGCTCACACTTAGACTGTGTGATCCTTATTTACCTTGCATAAGCCTGATGTGCAAAGGAATGATAAGAATCATCCACCTAAGAATGAATAGCCTATGAGAACTGGCGAATAATGACATCTTTTGATGATGGAACCTACGAGCATCGTTATCAAATCAAATAGATAGGTGAGGAATTCGACTAGATTGCAGATATTTATGTTGAAAAAATCAAATTGTAAACTATCAAATGATACTTTAATGTCTGTTAGTAAACATATTGAATATTGATGCGGGGACATAAAACTGGACTCCTTTTGTTAGCTATAGCCCCTGCGCACGCGAGTGCGTATGGACTATAGACGCCATTTATGACCCAACAACTGGTCCCCACATTGACATTGTGTGATTACCTCGAGTGCATTTAAGCATTGTTCCTTAGTTTGCCTTTTGGTTCTAATCATTATAAATTGAAAATAGCCTAGTCCAAGAGCGGAACCAGAGTCCCTTGTTGACTGTTGGATCAAAACCCACCTAGGAAAGGGACTGAATAACCACAAGGAGTAATAAGGTTGGAAGCAAGAGCTTGCTTGTGATTGGTTTGTTCCCTATACAGGAAATACTAACCAATTTTATTCCTTTTTTTATTCATATAGATATAATATACATGTAAATAGCATACACTGACTCACATTCTTCTTGCAGCCATCCTACATTTTTGCGTACATTCTCACCTTATTCCTTTGCATGGGCACATCATGCACACATGATAACTTTTCTATACCTTATGGCATTACAAGCATCTATAATTCTTTCTTTTAGCTTATCTTATTGATTACTGACCCTTTCTCTTTTGATGTCTTTTCTTTTCAAAGAACATCATATGCATTCCTAATAAGGCTCCAAACATTAATAAATATCTCGCAGCGCATGACATAAATTACATTCATGTTATCCTTGTTCCTCACATTAATCTCTTCCTTTTGAATAATATCATGTATCTATGCATACATCTCACAACAATTGTATTCATACATGCATTTCATGATAGCTGCACTAACGCCATCATTTTTGCAGCCACAAACCCTAAAAGCAACCCTAAAAGGAGAGTAAAAAACGGTTAGAATTCAAAATGGCCAAACAATTTAGGAATCAAAATATAGATGACCTACTCAAAGAGCACATCGAGAAATTCATAGCTGATGGTGGCTTAATCAACATCCTTTGAGCTGAAATTAAGACCATTGTTCAAACTAAAATCAAGAACATCCTCAACCAAACCCTAAACCTCAAAGATGAGACAATTCTCTTAAGTGGCAAGATTGACACTCCTAATTCTAAGTCAAATAAGGGGAAAGAAGTCATGAGCATGCCTAGAGATATTGAAGATGACTGTAAATTTTACCAAGAAGGTTGTTTACAATCCTCTTCAAAGATAACAAGTGCAACATAATCTGAATCGGTAATGAAAATTCGAGAACTATCCTATAAGATCGCTCAGCTTGAGGTTTTGATGAAAGAAAACATCTTGATCAAAGGCTTTAATAAACTTTTTACACTCATGAACAAGTTCTTGTAAGGTCATTCTAGACAGCCCTACTGTTCTAAGCTTGATAAAGCTAAAGGACCAAGAGGGATTAACCATAACACAGTGGGTTATAATCCATTACATCCAGAGTTTAAAGAATCGCCTACAGTTGATCTTCCTCTGAGTTATAGAAAATATTCAAAGTCAAACCAGCCTCTCTCCAAGATCTTCAAAATGCTTCAACAAAGAAACCTTGTGAAACCCCGTAAACTAAAAAAATTACCAAATCCAATACCACCCCAAATAGACCTCAACTTATACTGCCACTATCACCAAATGCTACGACACACCACTGATGAATGTTATATCACTAAATGCATAGTTCAAGATCTGATTGACTCTGGGAAACTTAAGGACCTAGAAGAGAGTCCCAACGACAAAACTAGCCCTCTACCCAAATATAGAGATGTACCCAACACTGAAAATAAATCACTCCCTAACTATCCAGTCTCACATTAAGCACCCTCAGAGATAAACCTCACCTCCTCTGGGACATATGAATTTCATGGAAGCAATAGGGCATTAGCTTTACAAATCCCATTGATCCTCTACAAACCTACATTTGATTATCATGAGAAGGAAAAGTGAAGGAGAACCATGCAAAATTATCCTCAGTGAATGTTATGAACAAGTAGTGTCGAAGCTGTTAGAATGAAGGAGATCAGCAAACTCCATTTGGATATAATAGCTAGATTAGAATAGTGACCCCTTATTTTTGATATTTTGTTAATACTGAATGCTTATATGGTTTATCAGACATCTTGATGGAATGCTAACTTCTTTATTTATCATTATCCTATAATCTATTGATAATCTTTACTCACTTCATACCTCATTAAAGTTGCAAGTGTTTAATTCTCACCATAGCCTCATACTAAAAAAAAAAGAAGAGAGAAAAAAGGAAAAAATGAAAATAAAAGAGAAAAGAAAGAATAAAAGATAAAAGCCCAGCTAGGTGTATATAACCGCCTAGGAATAAAGGGGCAGAAAAGAAATAGTAATATGAGGCATGTACTTGAATGAATAGTTACTATAAGCCAATCTTCGATTCATCATTTGATTACAAACAACGAAAAGCCAAATTTGCATTCTACCTAACACCCTTTTAAGTTGAATCCCATGAAAAGGCAACAAGGATGTCAACCATATGCCAGTTCAGACTTAAAAGACTTGAAGTCTTACACATGAGTTTAAAATGCTCAGCAGCTTAAAGTGCTGAATATACATTAGCCTCATTGAATCTCAATGCTCTCCAAGGCACATTGAAACTCACAGGTGCAAACCAAGGATCTATGAGCCACTACTAATGGTCATTTAAGTTCTATAAGTTCCATCATAAAAGATGTCACTATTTTTTTATCCTTACAAACAGTCTAAACTAAGGTTTATAATTCTTGTCATTCCTTGTGCATCGGGTTACACAAGGTAAATGAGGATCACATGAGTCTAAGAGTGGATAGTTTATAAAGACTCACATAATGATAATAAATGGTGGTAGACACTAGAGATGTCATATCATTTGTGAATGTCAGGTCGAATGGACAGTATTAAGACAAAGATAGCTTGTAAGAGCTAGGTGGGAATCTAGGTGGGAATCTACGGGTTTATCTATATGAGCTGCATCAGGCTTATGGCTTGGGTTCCTTTAGTGAGAATACTTCCATATGAATAGGGTTATGGACTCCGGTCAAAGAGTCTAGCATTCTTTTACCTACTCGAGAAAAATTGTACCCTATTTTGGACTTAGGAGCCAGGTCGTGTCACTTTAAGCCCTACAGCTTTTCTTGATTGAGTAAAGGCTAAAGGTGATAATACCTATCTTCGTCGCCCCATGACTTGAGTAGAATCATGGTGGCAATGTCATTTAGTATTATCGAGGGTTTAGGGGCCATGGTGCATGTGGTGAGTGTGATGATATGCAATTATACTGTTGTGAAGGTGAATAAACAAGTTATGTATAATAAGAAATAATCTTTCATTCATACCCCTTGAATCATGAATCCCTAATAGAGTCGCCAAAAACCTGTGATCAATTCTGGGGGACCATGATCACGACAGGATCTGTTAGCATATAGCATCGGGGCACACAAGTTAATGGTGACTATCTACTGAATATTCATTTATTATTGTTTATTGGAGGGTCTACCTAAATAGGCCACGTAGATTGGAGCCGCCACCCGACTTGAATTGGGAAGAAGTGAAAAACTCACTTCCATAACTAAAGAATCTGGGTTCGGGGGGGTCAAAGTTACTTATCTTGTTTCATTATACACGTTGCTTATTTATTCACTACTTCACCCTAGTTTCAGTTTTATGATGTATTCTACAACATACAAGCATTGGTTAGTGTAAATAAAGTGCGAGATAATTAGATTGATGAGCATACACCACATGATAAATAAGCAATCGTCAACCAATCAAACAAGTAATCATGTAGACAAGTAAGCACGTAGCACACAAGCATGCAAGGAATAATCGAAATAAGCAAGCAAATAAGCGAAATAAAAAAGGGAAAAGGGATTAAGGATTACAACCCCAAAGAAAAAGCCTATTCTAATAAATACATCCAAAATTGAAATAAAAAGGGGAATTGGATTAAGAATTACATTGTCTTGAAAAAATGCCTATTCGATTAATTACAATAAAATAGAAAAAGGGAAATAAAAATCCTATTCTAATAATCCTGCAAAACAAAGGTTAGTTTCCATACGCATGCAAGCACACATCACATATAAGATGATTTAATATATTATATTCATTCATAATTGGAGTAATAAATAAAAGGAATGATTAAACACATAAGCAAACAAGGATGCTAATGTGTGCATGATGCAAGGTTTTGGAAAATTGGGTACCTATGATGCAAGGTTTTAAAAATTTGGGTACCTTAGTGTGAAGTCATCATCTTTATTATTTAAAAAAAAGATTTTTATTATGATGTAAATATTAAGAAATTAAAATGGAAAAGATACAAATAAAATAAAAGTGATAATTATATTATTCTCAACATAAAAATATTAACTTCATGATGGAAATAATAAATTTATCAAGGGAATCAACAAAAATGATAAAAATGCAATCAACATAATTAAAAATAATAAAACATAGAGTTAAAAATATTAAAATGGCAATGATGTCATTTTCACCATAAAATTATCTACTTTATGCTAAAATAACAACTTTACCCTAAAAGACATAAAGGCAATAAAAATCACAAGAGTGCAATAAAAATAATTAAAATATAGTAATATTAATATAGATAAATTAAAATACAGAATGAACAAATTAAAATGATAAAGATAATATTTTTATCATAAAAACATGAACTTTATGATAAAAATACCAAATTTACCATAAAAAAAAATACATAAATGTGACAAAATCGCAAAAATACAATAAAAATCATAAAAATGTAGAAATAAATA